>JAJLRV010000152.1:0-56205 GCA_030567235.1 Hanseniaspora clermontiae | reverse complement strand
AAAATACAAAACACCAAAGAATTCAAAAATGGATAAGGACACAGCATTTGAGTACTTCAGCAAGTCAAAACTCAACCCAGCATCATTCAAACAACAAAAGTGGACTAAGAAAAGCACACATACCCCAATAACCAGAAAATGGAACAAACCAATCAGGTATCTGATCAACTCAAATAGCGTCAGCACAAACAAGCGGTACTTCAAGTCATATCCAAAATACAAGTCATACTACTACCCCTCAAAAAAGCTCTGCGATATCACAGGACTGCCTACAAAGTACGTCAACGTCAAGATGTTCAGCATATACTACCACAACGCAGAGGTCTACAACTTCATCAACACATACCTAAGCGAGTATGATGCGGAGATGTATGTGAAGCTAAGAACCGGTGAGTGGGAAAAGTGATCTTTTCATAGTAGCTTGTGTTATTGTTATTTATAGTGTATAATTATTTCTTCATTTGGGCATTCTCCTCTTTTTTTTGTTCTAATAGTCTTTCATATTCTCCTATGTTTTCTTTTATGCTCTTTACAGCCGATAAGAAGTCTTCTTGTTGCTTCATAGAGCTGCCATTGTTCTTTGTTATATCCGCTTGGACGAGTGGCTCGTTGTAAACATCTTTGATCTCCTTCCCTAGCTTGTCAAATCTTTTCTTCTCATTATCATCCATCATCTTTGTATATTCTTGCCTATATCAAGTTTGGCTATCACGTTTTGTAAGTTTGATTATTGATATTTTGGTCTTTTTTTTTATTACGTGTTCTTTTTTCTATCAAGCTACCAAAAGAAAAAACCCAGTCACAACAAAAAAAAAACAAAAAAAAATAAGAATCAAAAATAAAAATTTTCCATCATTTGAATGGATCACTTATTTGTTTTTAGCAGAAATATCTGCAACATATCTTCTCAAGTCACCAACACACTCTTCGACAATGGCTAGATTCAAAAACTATAAGTTTGTTTCCCTGGCTATCACAGTCATTATGCTCATAGTTCTTCTAAGAACTTCAAACTACAACAGCACTGTAGACACCGAAACAAAAAAACCTAGTCAACCATCTAAAAACCTGGGCAGTTCCATTCTAAATGTTATCAATGAAAACATTTCTCCATTGCTGCCGCTCTCAACACCTAGCACATGTGAAACCGTACACGTTATTGTTGTTGATGCTGGTTCATCAGGTTCAAGAGTCCACATTTATGACTTCAACAAGTGCTCAGACTTATCCAAGCCTGAACTATTGAAGGAACACTTCAAGATGCTGAAACCTGGTTTGTCTTCATTCAAAGAAGACTTCACCTCTGCGGCCGAGTCGTTGATTCCTTTATTGGAGTTTGCCAAATCCGTCATTCCTGAAGACAAACAAAGCTGCTCTCCTATAGTTGTGAAGGCCACTGCTGGTTTGAGAATGCTGGGTGAAAAGGAATCATCTGCTATTTTGACATACGTTGAAACTTTCTTGACTACTCAATACCCATTCAAGCTGGTCAGCAAAAACCCTGTTTCCATCATGGGCGGTGACCAAGAAGGTGTCTTTGCATGGATCACCACAAACTTCTTATTGGGAAACATCGGTAACGGTGTCAACATGGAGAAAACAGCTGCCATATTTGACTTGGGTGGTGGATCCACTCAAATTGTCTTTGAGCCTATCCTGAAAGACAAGAAGTTTGTTGAAAATGAATTCAAGTACGACTTGAACTTCGGTGCCAAGGAAAACTATGAACTATATCAATACTCTCACTTAGGATACGGATTGAATGAAGGAAGAAACAAGATCTATAACGAAATCATCAACAACAACTTGGTTAATGATGTTATTACCAAGTCCGAGTTACAAAAAAATACTTTGTCAACTGTTTTGGAAAACCCTTGTTTGCCTCCATCATCCAAGTTGAGTGACGTCAAGGTCAAGTTGGCCTCAGGCCAACAAGTCCTTGTCTCTTTCAAGAACTCCAACACCGCAAAAGACTCATTCCTACAATGTAGATCCATAACTGAAAAAATCTTAAAGAAAGATACCCAGTGCATAACTCAGCCATGTTCATTCAACGGTGTCCATCAACCTTCATTAGTCAAGGAATTCAAGGATACTTCTGACTTGTACGTATTCTCCTTCTTCTACGACAAGACTGTTCCATTTGGCTTCCCATTGAACTTCAACTTGAAGGACTTAAGAAACTTTGCTGAAATCGTATGTGGTGGTAGCAACTCCTGGAAGGAACACTTCTCCTCAACAATGGATACTTCTTTGTTGAAGGATGAACAGGAGCTATGTATGGAACTAACTTTCCAATTTGAATTGTTGCATACTGGTTATGAAATTCCTTTAGAAAGAGAATTGAAGACTTGCCAACAAATCGACGGCAATGAAATTGGTTGGTGTTTGGGTGTCGCTTTGGAAATCTTGAGTGATGACTCTTCCTTCAAGTGTGGCATCAACAAGGTTGATCTGAAGAATAAAGATTTGGCCGAAGCTGCGAAGAAGGTCAAAGAAGAATCCACCAACACTATCATTGCTTTAGATTAGATCAGTTGTGAATTTGATAACTATATATTGAATGTTTTAAGATTGTAGAATTATTCAACTGTTAGCTGTGTGGTTACTCGTAACATAAGGCTAATTAACTAAACATGTGTTTTATTAAATGAAGTGAAATTTCAACAGGCAGATTAATTGTTTTTGAAGTATGCGTCTCACTTTGGAGAATCACCTTAAAAAATTGTTTTCACAGTAATGGCAGATGCTGCTAATGCAATATTTCAACAAAAAACAAGATCTAATGACTAAAGGTGTTATCTTTAAGAACACATAGCTACTCTTTCCTGCTTGAGATAATTTCCCTTTTTGAGTCATCTTATTAAGCGCCTTTTTCGGGAAACCTTTAGATATATATTGTCGGAGGTAAGAAATTTACCTAATACTCTCCTGTTGATTTTTTGTTTTCGGAGACAAACAACTTCCAACATCACGGAACACATTAAAAAAAAACAATAAAATAAAAAAAGAAATGTAAAGCATTGCTTCTTTTGATGCTCCTTTCTGTAAAAGATGACAGCTCACATAAACAAAATTAGATCAAACCAAAAAATGTATAATAATTAAAAAGCTCCAAAGAAGAAAAAAAAAATGAGTGAAGCAAGCAATAACATAGTAAACAAAGGTCAAGCCTGTGACAACTGCAGAATCAAAAAGGTCAAATGTAATTACGGGGAGCCGTGCGATCGTTGTTTAAAGTCACAAGAGAAAACAATAAAAAAGAACAGCAAATTCAAAACACAACTTCCTTTGCTAAAATGCACATATGAATATCAAATCAATACAGAGAAAAGAGTAGTGCAGCATTCTGAAAAGAGAATTACTGAAAAACAACTAACAGCTTTGTTAAATACCAAGATCAACGATTTGGAGAAGTTTGCTCTCAAAGATGAAGCAATTTTGAGTAAAATGAGTATGATTAAGAATTTAAATTTAGGCGATGTAGAAAAAAAGATCATAGCTGAGGAAGAAAATAACCAAATTGCCCAAACGATCAATAAGATAAACGCAAACCTTGAAGAATTGGTGGAAACAGATCTAAGATGCGAAAAGCAAATTGTAGAAAACTCTATAGCCGATACTTACTCCAAAATTATTGATTACGATGTTCAAACAAACACTGTTCTCAAGAAACTTAAGAATGAATATGCCTTTCACTTTGAATTCCCAAAACCTGGTAATTCAACAAACAAAAGAGAACAAAACCCAAAACTGGTAAAGAAGCTGGGGGTCCGCAAAACCACAAAGCATCAAAACGACAACTCTTTGACTGAAGCCATCTTGAACAAACAGGTCCAACCGGAAAAAAGTGAGCTGCATGATATGCCACAAGACCAGGAAAAAAGCTTCTTGCAGAATGCTTATCAAGAACAAGAAAAAGAGGGGTTTAATTCAACATTTATTGCCAATCCCAAAAACGCTGAAAAGGTATCTTTAAAATCCAAAATTCATGAAATAACCAACCCTGAAACTCTATCTGACTTGCTGAAATCGACGACTGCCTATTCAAACGTAGCTTACTACCTATCAAGGATAAAACACTTAGCAGACTTATTGAAGTCAGATTCTGAAATGTATTTGAAGAAATTGCTGCTGAATATCAATCAACCAGTATATCTAGACATTCCTTATGATTTATTTGATTATCTAATGAAAACATTCGATGACGATCTGCAATACTGGTTTTTTTTCATCACAAAAAAGCTTCAAAAGAACTTGGCTTTCCATTTTAAACACGATCAAAAAAGAATGAATGAAACAGACTTATTTTTGACAAATGCCATTTTATTAATAGCATGTCAAACTGACAAGTTTACTACCAATCCGCAATTTGACGAATCTAAAAAATGGAACAAGCAAGAGTTACAAGAGTGGGAAACTGTATTTCTGCTCAACTGTTTAGGCTTTTATCAGAAATTTTTGACTTTTCCAAAGCCCATCTTTGATGTCTCCCTGGATATTTCTTTGCTGTTCCAGAACACATTGAGAAAACTTCAAGCATTCTCTTTGTTGGGCCACTACTTCAACAATTCCTCATGCCCTAGATTGTTTGTTCATCTATTTTCTATCGTTACAACCATTGGACAGGATTTCAACTATGACAGTCTGGAGACATACGGCTCAAGTTTGAGCATGGAACTGAAGGTTGAGGCCAGAAACTTGTGGGTATGCTCATTCATCACTGAAAAACATATTTCAGTCACATTTGGTAATCCAGAGTTTATTCTGGGGTTTGATCACACTGTTTTGTTTGATGATATATTTTTATATTCATTAAAATCCTACGATATGAAATTAGATGAACATGATGATCTTTCCGTCGACTATAGTAATGCGAACACCCCATGGATCAAGTTCCTGAGAAACCACGAGAGGGGACAATTGATTATTGGGTTTTTCTTGAGATTACAATTGCTGCAGATCGAAACTGTTTATTACAAAACAATTGTGGCCTGTAGGAATGAAACTTCAGATATGAACGATATGCTGAAAAAGGCAGAGACTTTGTTGAAGACATACGATGACTTTGAGGTTGTTGCCAAAGCATATCTGGATATTGATCCTGAGATCTCAATTGTTGATTGGATAGACAGTTTGCCTAAGAAAAGGAAAATTTACAACTTAAGCATTGACCATAGGATGAACATTGAGTTATCCACTCACCTGTTTTTGACTTTGTATACTTTGAAGCTTAGCTGCACTATAATAGTAGCTGATATCAAATTCAACTCACAACACAAAAATACGAGTGAAGAAAAAAAATGTGTTTTGATATTTTCTTTGAATGTTATAATAACAACTCAAGCCAGTATATTGGAGTACTTACTTGAAACAGGATGGCCTCACTGTGCTAGCTCAGAAATTGCAATATCATACATTAGTTGTTTGTCATCTCTGTTTTATAATTCAGTGCTGGATAAGGACTATTTCAGGGTAAGCATCAAAAGGATGATGTCTTTAATAAAGAAGTTTAACAATGTATGTTCAAATGAGTACTTTTATGACCCTGTTAAGTGGAATACTGCTGCAGCACATACAATATTTTTCATGAGAATATTGGCTGCCTGCCACCCTGATGTTTTTGAGGAAGAGTTGAAAATTGATCCAAAAACAGTCTTTTATGAAGAATACGAGCAAGCTTACAAGTGCATCAAACAATTCAAAACGCTTTCATTCAAAAATATAAAAAAAAGTGGAAACTTCATAAAAGGCTTGAAAGATTCCGAAAAGGTCTTGTTTAAAGATACATCAGTACCAAATACCAATATCATCACACCAATATCATTGCAGCACAATTCTGAATATTCAAGAATCAATGAACCACATCTAGTATTTGGAAAAAAGGAAAAAATGATTTTGTCACCATATATGGCAAATTCCAATGGCTTCCCATTCACACCAACGAGAATATCCTTGAACTACCCAAACAATACGCCCAACAAAGAAGACTTCAATCATAATCTAAACAGCTGGCTTTTTAAGCAGTCATTTGAAAATGAAAGCAGAAATGACGAGGCGGATACAAGGTTATTGAACTTGCTAGATCCTAAGTATGTTTTCAAAATCAATGCAGAAGAGCCAGACTTTTTAAGAGAGAATTCTTACGGGGATAAGAATATATTCGAAGATGAATTGAAATATCCAAACAAGGAGCAAATGAATGCCGTGAGCAATGATTTGGGCAGTGTATTAAAAAACAACTTTTACACCTCAAGTATTTTTAATGCTGACGACTATGTAAACGATGATTTACTGTTTGATCAATTCAAGAGGGATGGTATGTAACATGTCTTTTTTTTTTTTTATAATAAAACAAATCTGCTTTTTATCTTTTTTTTCAGTTCGTTAACGTGGTCCGTCTTTTTTTGCCTTCATACACGATTGTCTAATCGAGAACATCTGTGAAAAAGATAAATCTCATATCTGGAAAACAAATTCGCCTTAAACTCTTGAAACCTAACACAAACAGAACAAAGAAAAACCACAACTGAAACTCATACCTACTACAATAATAAACAAAGAAAATGTCAAGTGATCCATCATATAAGAAAGTGCAGAGGATATGTGATAGCTGTATAAGCAATGGCATGATCTGTTCAGGTACTTTGCCTTGTGATAACTGTATCTCCAAGCACTCAAAATCTTCAATGGGCATAGAATGCACATACAATCAAGAAATAAAAAACAGATTGAGCCGGTTTAATAGAACAAGTAACAAATTAATGTACAGCTCCATCGAAGACAAGATGAATAATCTACAAAAAATCATTTCAAGCATTGATCACACAATTGTTGACGACATTCTGAACAACGCGATAAAAATGAACAAGTATAATATAAGCATATCAAACAAAAGGAAAGTTTTGAAGAAAAGAAGACTTAACAATGAGCTGTATTCTCTAAGTGTAAGTCCGCCTCAAATGACTAAAACTTCGAAAGATTCCTTCAAGATTTTGAAAATGGGTATCAAAGTTAATAATCCGCCTACATGCAATAGTGCATCAAGTAGCAGCTCAAACCTTTCTGAAGATTTTGGTTTTCGAAATGCATTTTTAGAGGAAGAAGGCCAATTAGACCACTGCAGATACAGCTATAAGTTATTTTATTACCTCAACCCCAGCAAGCTTGAGAGCCTAATATCTAAGATCAAAACTGATAGCATCGAGGATTACAAATCAAGTTTGGACACATCTGAAATATTGCTCACATTGAATGCTCTACTACAAAAAGACAACGAGCTGTATGTTAAGAATTTGTTCAAATCTGATTTCGAACTACAGTTTAGTTCTCAAGAAATCTTGAAAATCCCTACAAGAATTATGGAATTCATCAGACCTAAAGTTTTGGAAAGCAATGATTTCTTTTTCATAAAATCTCAAAGAAGAGTCTTGAAGTTATATGATTTATTTGAGCAGTTAAACACTGAAGCGAGAGAAAATGAGTGTATCAAACTGAAAGGCAAAATGACTTTATCCGAAATGAATTTGGTTTTTACAATTTTGCTGACCAATATAACACTTTATAAGAACAAAAAGGAAGACGATGTTTCGTTTTTTGAGGACCTTGTTCTTACAGAAACTGTTTTGTTGAAATATGTGATAGGCTTCTATAAGATATTTGCAGCTTTCTCCAGGAAATCAGATTCTATAGAGAACAATATTTACAACATCCAGGGGTTGTTACAGCTTGCATTCTATTTGGAAAACACACCCTCACCTATAGTGTCGCCGAAAATTATATGCTCATGTATCTCATACATCCAAGTGCTGCGCTACAATGACAGTGATTACATTAACCAGCTTCTTCCTAATGAGGATTTAGAATACCCTGAAACACTAAAGTTCCAAATAAGATCATTATACTTGACTTGTTATCTGTACGACAAGACTATTTCTCTCCACTGCCAGAAGCCAGAATTTTTGAACAACAAAGACGAGGTTTTCAATGTGATGAACCATCACACAAGAGATTTGCTAAAATTCTATAATCTTTCAAGTTTCTTAAACAAAGCGCAGTGTGATTCTGAAGAGAATGGATATATTGATATTCTTGATGATAGCACAGAGCTTTATAGAGCGTTGCTGAATAACATTGATGGTTCTGATATAATAATCCAACACTTGAAATTGAGAATATGCTTCTTACATTCATTAGCATACAAGTACCTAATAGCCACCAAGAACGAAAGTGATCCTGTTGAGATCACGTTGCAAAAGAAGTATTTAGTGCTTGACAACTTACATGCATTTAAGATACAGATGAAGAAATTTTTTGGTTGCACAGAGGCTGAGCAAACCGTTGATATACTTTATCATGTTAGTAAAGTCTTTTCTAGGTGCGACACTGTCACCAAAATAAAGCTGGCGTGGAAATACATGGTTGCTGCCATGGACTACTACACACTTGTGATGATGGTGCACTTGTCTGACATGGACAACGTACAAAATGTTGAAACTGAAGAAGACATACTAAGAGCCACTAAGTACTGTGCTGATCCCAAGTTTTTGAAAGCTATAAAAGATTGCTTGGAAACTAGCATTTACATCATGGAGTTCAACGGTTTACATAAGTATGAGTCCAGTTCTGTCTTATTTTGTGCACTGATTGGTATTGCAGCAGCATTCAATGTTTGTATTTTTAATCAAAATTTCTTTGAGGAAAACAAAGAGCTTATTATTAAAGTAGTTAGATTGACTACAAAATCTTCATGCAAAAAGGGTTTTATAGATACTCTCAAGTGGTCTGCTGTTTCCGCATTGGGAATATCAATAATAAAAGTACTCTTTGGTTTGAACTCAAATGATGATATCAGCAAAATTGCTAGGTTCAAGGATTTGTTCAAAAATGACTACAGACAAACTGTTGAGACCTTGAAACAAATCAGTAAGACTATTCTGCATTCTTTAGATTCCAAAAGATTAAAAGAGTATGTCACACAATGCAAACTCTCTAGTACCCAACAAGAGGACAGTGAAGGTCTTTATCATGAAATGGAAGAGCCTATTGACACACAATATGGCGAAAAAGAAAGGGATTCTTCAGAGGAATTCAACATACAGCAAAACGACGATAAGGATATTATGATGGCTGATATTGAAAGATTTATGGATAAAGAGATCATGAAGTTATTGAATTGGGATGAAGCTAGCAATGGGACCTTACCTCCAGTTATTCTTTAAAGGGCAACGTCTACTACGAATATGAAGATTTCAAGATACCGAAATGCTTAAAGATAAAGCTATTTTGAGGTGATCATGTTCTGTACTTCTTATATATGTGAAAAATCACGTGTTTAATTATTCAAAGCAAAATAAGCATTCTTACTCCACCAAAAATTCGTTTTCTTTTTTTTTTTTTTTTTTTTTTTTTTTTTTGCCGTGCCAAAAAAAAAAAATGGTACCATTAAAACAATTACAGTAATTCGCTAATATTTAACCATTTTTGTTCTTTGACAATTGTAATCACTGGAATTGTGATCTTGAAAAAGTTGTAACACCAATCAAAATTTCATAATAGGTAAATAATCTTTAACGTATCTGGTTAATCTTTCTTAATAGTTTTTATTCATTACTCTTTTTTGTTTGTTGCTGTCATATATCTAAGCAAAATACGGACAATACATTTCAAGAAATGTCGGATAAAAGTGAATTTAAGCAAATCAAAGTTGAACAATCTCCTGATGAGATAAGTTTAACTCCTGATAAAGGTAACCAAAAAAAAGTTGCAAAAGCTTCAAATACCAAAAAGAATTCTACCGGACATAGACCGGTTACCTCATGTACACATTGTAGACAACATAAGATTAAATGTAATGCCCTGGAGACTTTACCCCAACCATGTGCAAGATGCTTAAAGATGAATCTTGTATGTGAGGTGAATCCAGATTTTAAACCACAAAAGGGTTCTCAGTTAACGATTCTTAAAAACGATATTAACGACTTGAAGATGAAACTTAATTATCTAGTTAGAAATGAAGGTATTATAGCCAATTGCATAAAAGTAAACAAGGAAAGTGATGAATTGCTGACCAAGCTGAATGATGTGAAATACCTTCCAAATGCATCTACACAAAGGAAAGGTGACAAAAATGAAGAATTAAACATAAACACAAAGTTTGACCAACTACCCTTTTTACTGCAGAAGGCGATATCTTCATCAGACAAATATTCTATAAAAGAAAGTAAAAGCATCACCACGACGGTGATTAACTCTCCTAGTGATTCAGTAATCGGAAACCCAAATAGTATAAACAACATATTGAATAAAATCAAAAGCACAAGTGATTCTCCAAGTACAACAAGCTCACATTCATCAAATAGACATGCCAGCAGTAAGAAATCCAAGTGCTTCACGTTAGGAGATGTAACCTTAACTTTAGAAGAAGCCACTAGATTATATGATAACTTCCAAAAAAAGTACTTGGATTTCTTCCCCATAATAAAATTGACCTCAAGCGTGAAAGAACTCTATAAGCAATCGCCTATTCTGTTTTGGACAATTATTTTGACATCTTCATTGTCGTCAACAACCCCAGAGTTATATTTGGCTTTGTCTGATCTGATAAAAATAAAAATCATGCAAAAATGTTGGCTGGATACACCAAGATCGGCATACATAATCCAAGCCTTGTTGATTCTTTCGTGTTGGCCACTGCCAAGTCAGAAGATAATGGATGATTGCTCATATAGATTCCTAGGGTTTGCAAAGAATCTATCGATGCAACTGGGATTGCATAGAGGTGCTTTCATGTGGGAGTTTTCAAGAACACAAACAATGCTGAGCAAAGATGAACAAAATAATGAACAAATTAATAATGATGAAATTAAAAATGATAATGAACTATGGAGAACTAGAACTTGGATAGCTATTTTTATCCAAGAACAAATATGGAGCAGTATTCTCGGTCTACCGAATACTTCAAAAGTTGACTTTTTGGTCAAAAAGGCTCTAAATGAGATTGATGATGAAAATTTACTCCCATCAAGACTAAAGAATTTACTGCTGCTCACTAATTTCCAAAACAAAATGCAAGAACAATTAGCCTCTAACGTTGATTCTCAAGACGGGTTATATGAACACGACCAGAGATATCCTATTATAGATGAGCTATTGCAAGAACTGCAGCTTATGAAAGAAGTCAGAAACTTCGAAAGTGATAAAATAATGGAGATTTACTTCTTGTATGTCAAAATGACATTATTGTTTCACTACTTCTTACCTTCCAATGAAAGAGACGACAGCAACCTTGACGACAAGCTACTGGCTGACAAAGTCACAGAAGCTTATTTGGCCGGTGTTAAAGTAGTTACTTTGACCACCAAGCTTATACAAGAAGACAAGTACCAGCTGTTAGAATTGCCTATCTACATCAGAAATTGCATAACATATACTTCTCTGATGTTATTCAAATTGTACTTAACTCCACTATTGAAAGAAACCTATGTCACTTCATGCAGACAGTCGATTGTTACTGTACACAGATTTTTCAGAAATCAATACTTTGCTTGGACTTCTGTTGTCGAGAATGATATTTCAAGATTAGGTAATGTTCTGGAAAGATTGAACTTTGTATTGATAGCTCACCCTGAATTGTTTGTACAAAGAATAAATGAGAAAAACACCTGTAACGGAATAATCACTAAGATGAGATCTCATTTGTCAAACACTTTGTTTTATGATTTAGTCTGGTACGTACACGAAGCTAGAAAAAGAGAAAATGATCCTAATTGGAAGAGAGGTTTGTTGAATATATCAACCAATGATAGCTATGAGGAAAACCGTAAAAAGAAGTTGACTCCACTGCCATTTTACAACCAAATTAGCAAAGATGACTTTGAAACTGTGACTGTTACCACCGAAGATGGAATCTCTGTTACCACATTAGTTCCAACAAAACAAGCTATTGACAGAGCAAAGAAAGAATTCAAATCTGTGAGCATTCAGCAGAAAAAAAGACAAAATCAAATCATGCAGCAATATGGTGTTATTGAAGAAGAGGAAGAAGATGATGTCAGCACCGAAGAGGATGGCAAAGAAGGTAGTGTGAAGAAGGAAAAGGGCTTCAAAACCAAGAACGAAATCACCGGTCTTGGAGCTTCTTCAGAGTTTGCCAAAAACGGCAACTTTGCAACCACTCCTATTAGCGGTTTAAAGTCGCCTAGCAATAGCAATATTCTTGGCCTTGAAAGGCTTTCAGGTTTGAAAGTTAACAACTCCATGAATATGCCTAATTCTTTTAATAGCATTTTTGAAGGAGGTACCAAGCCATTTAATGATAAAGATGATATGCTGATGATTAATGGTATTCCTCTGAATATGCTGAATGAAACAGGTGGGTTGTCTACTAAGGAAACTAGTGATAATGAATTGTTTACTTTGAATGAAAAGAACAATTCTCAAAGGTTTAAATCTGGAAATATCACCGATGCTAGCCTGTTCAAATCATTGATAGAACCGTCGATGAACCATGCCAAACCAAACTCGCTATTTTCCATAAACGGTGACCAAGCTGTGTTGGCCAGAACCAGTGACATTAGAAGTCACAGTAATAAAACTGTCCTGAATTTTGTGAACTCACCATCGTCTCCAATAATGGGAATGGGTAGATACGTTAGCTACTCACCACCAAACGTTGACCACGGACTGAACCTATCAGTTCCACTTCCGAGTGTTACAGGCGGAAACAATGTGGCTAAACACGGCACAATAAATGAAACTCTTTTCAACGCTAGCAAATCTGGATTAATTCACGAACCGATGTTTGGTGGAAGATCAACTAGTAATTTAAGCTTCAATGGCGGTTCACCCAAGCAAGTAACAGCAAATAACTTACCTTCTTTGAAGACTGTTGTTGGAGAGATGCCAAATACACAGATTAAAACAAGACAGCAAAGTGTGACAGGGAACCAAAAGAATGTAAAGAATGATTTGGATAACTTGCTATTGCAGCAATACAACGAGTGGATGAACGAAAACACTAATAATGCTAATACTGACGATATATTAGGCTGGTTCGATAGTAACATGAACAACGAATTTTAATAAAACAATAAATACAAAACTTTAATGACAAATAATTTTTTTTTTTTTTTTTTTGAAATGTCTACTTTTATAATTATTGATGGAGTATCTTATATATAATACCTATGTTTGCAAAAATCATAATACAAATACCATATACGACTATACAAGCAGAAAGAATCTTCCATTTTTTAATAGATCCAATTTGAACAATCTCGTCTTCGTAATTTTTGATATTTGTATCTTTGATCAAAACATCATTGATAAATTCTGGATTGCTTTCAATTTTGGAAAACAATAAATAAGAGAACAACCCTGGTAATATGAAAGCAATCAAAGTAGACCCAGTACCACCAATGAAACCTAGGACCAACCCCAAGTTAGTCAAACTTATGGCTATGAAGAAGCCTATGATGATAACCGAAGAGGTAATCAACTTGAACTGTAAGTCTGGGATTTCTAAATGAGAGCTGTTGGCTTGTTGTTCCAAGTTTAACTCTTCTTCATTCAATAAAGTAACAGATTCATTGGTATCTGTTTGTACTAAATCATTAGAATACTTATTGCCTTGGAAGTGGTTGTAGATGTTGAAAATGGATAATCTACATGGATACATTTGTAATGGGTAAGCTAAAGTAACCAATACAACAATGCAGAATCTTCCCAAAACATTGAAAAAGTTTTTCATTTCATACATCTTGATGATGTTACTTTCAACGTTATCACCAAAAGTCAAATAACCTAAAGTACCAACAGTCAAGTAAATAGCCAGAGCAAAAGACATGGCTTTTACAACAATAGTGACAAAGTTATTGAAGGTTGGGGTCTTCAGCTCGTTGAAAATCGAGAAGGTATTATGCTGGCAGGTGAATGCGAAGACAGATATAGGGAAAGAAGTCAAAAAGTTGATGTCCTTGTATGACTTCTTGGGTTTTGTCCAGAATACTTGGCCTTTTTGGTCATTGTTCTTATACACATATGCGTTTATTATGATCATGAAACATAGGTAAACAACGGAAATCAAAGCAACCATTGAGAATTTCTTTAAAGAGGATATTTTTTTGATGAAGCACAAAGGCATGATGATACAGAACAGTGAGAAAGAAATGAAAATTGTTCTGTGGATTTCAAGCTTTGGAGCAAAGTAATGCAGAATCTGAGGCATCAAATCTCCAATGACTATCAAGTAAGAAATCGATACACCAAAGCACTTGATGGCTATGGCTACATCGAACAACACAATTTTGTTGCTAGTGTTGTCGAATAACAAATCACCTATGTTTTTGAAGCTCAGTTTCTTCTTGGATTTGAGTGCTGGCAGCCAGTTGGATAGCTGACATTGCAAAATTAACCCAGTTGTGGACATAAGATATGAAAAGGTCAATAAAACCACGGATAAGATGATACCATTGTTCTTGTAAAAAAAGGGTATGGAGATCAAACCTGTCCCCAAAGAAGTGTGTAAAAGAGCCTTTACAGCAGTATTGACAGAAGACATTTATGTTATGTTAGTTGTCGTTTTTGGATGTTCTTGTTGGGCTTAATTTCTGTTTACTTTGAATATACGGAATGCTAATGCTGTTGTCATTTTCCATCGATGGCTTCTCCTTAGCAAAGAAAAAAATGTCCCAAAAGAGAAATATCCTGTTATTGAGAGCCTTTGGCGCATAAAAAAAATTAAATAATACTATAAAAAAAAAAAAAAGGCTCTTAGCTAAGGAGTTTAGATGTGATTTAGTGCGCATAACGCCGAACTTGACACGAGGACAGCCAAGCCAGTGTTTAAGTTCGCTGAACTTCTGATTCAAAAAGCAGTGGGTCCTAGAATATAATTATTTAAGCTCTTCTGCTCCTGCAACTCTCAAAATTCAGCTCATTTCTGTGTTGTTTCACAAGGAGTCGACTTTATAAACAATAATAATAAAATGGGACTCTTTTCAAACACTCTACTTGAGAATAATGCATCCAGAAGCTGTTGCTCGAACTGGAAAAACACCCATGTTCAAAGTTCTTATATTAATTATATGTTTTTGCACCAGTCTGTAACTATGCATGTCAAATAAAACTTTGTAGCTTTCCTCTTTTTGATTCTAATGCCATTTCTGAACATATCTTTGCCTACGTTCTTTGGTCCACTTTTTCCAGGCCTCTTTTTCAGTAACACGTGACTAATGACTAACACGCCTTGTATATTTAAGCGGCATTTGTCAATTATTTTTTTTTTTTTCAATTTCTTGACGAAACATCTTTTATCACTCCGTAACCATACAACCAATCATGAACTCTGTACTATCACTGCAGTCTCATGTTGTACATGGGTATGTGGGAAACAGAGCAATACAGCCAATTATGACATCTTTGAAAGTAAACTTAGACATAGTTAACCTTCTACAGTTCAGCAACCACACTGGATACAACAACCATACAGGAGAAATCTCCGCTTCGGAAGAAGTCGTCAAGCTCTTGGATGCGAATCTGAAGTGCGACTTTGAGTACAATGGGTACATTCTGGGCTATCTGTCGAATAACAGCAACCTTAAGAGCATTTTGAGCTACTTGAAGCAGGAGTACATGAAATCATACAGGAACTACATTGTGATCCTTGATCCTGTCATGGGAGATGATAATGTGATCTATGTGGAACAAAACATTATCCAGGAGTACCAAAACCTGATACGAAGTGATGGTATTTTTACCAATAACTTGGTTTTGACACCGAACATCTTTGAGCTGCAGTTGTTGACCAACTACGAGAGCATTGTTACAAAGAATTTAAAAATGGAAGATATCTATGAAATGAGCCATAAAATCTTTGAGCACAAGAACAATCTGAAGCTGCTGATTGTTACAAACTTGAATGACCTGGTGTTGTTTAATAACGACAAGTTTGTTTATATTATGTGTTTGCTGAAGACCAAAAAGTTGCTGTTCAAAGTACCCAAATTTGATTATTATTTCACCGGGGTTGGGGATTTGTTCAGCGGAATACTGATGTATTCAATGCTGAACAACAACTTGGCAGATGATTTCGGTGATTTGGAGAATATCATCAAGAGCATAAATTACACTTTGAACATGATCCACTTTGTCTTGCAGCTGACCATAGACGATCGAAAAGACCTGAATAATCTAAGACTGGATGATGAAAACAGAGTATCCATAAACATGAAGGATTATGAGCTTAAGATACTGAAAAGCATCAGGCGCCTGAAAGACATCAACCAGGATACCATGGTCAACTACTTTGATAGCTATTTGTCCTAGATATATATTTTTTTTATAAATGATGTGTGATAATAATTACCTTTTTTTTTTTGTTTTGTTTTTATAATGAATTATATATTCTAATAGTAGTACTCGTCTTCATCGTCCAATAGCTCGCTGTCGTGATTGCTGAATGTGTATAAGAACATGATAATCTGGGAGTATATTAAAACATCACCTATCAAAGACAAGATGAAGCATTTTTTGTTCATGATACCCGTGTGCAGCTGAACAACATTCAGTCCAAGGAAAAACCACAGGAAGAAGTTTGAGAAAAATACATTGAACGTATCAAATCTGTTATCTTCTGTGCTGTTTTTTATGCATGAACCTGGTATGACTTTTATGAAGCACTTGGGCAAAATGCTTATGAACAGAAATAGAAGATTTACTAGTGGCCCATAGGTGTTATATAGAGACACAGATAAGATTATGAACAGGAACCCAATTGATAGGATGGATGATATGATTATTAGATTGGTTAGGGGCTTTGAAAATATGCTGCTTGTGTGCTGATCGTTGTTCAAGGAGAATATAGATGTCATGATGTTGAGTGTTTTGGTGTTCTGGATCTTCTGCAACACTATTAAAACATCCCCAGATGAACTCAAGAAGTGCACACATGGCCAAAGGGGGAACAACATATAAAAACAAAAAACAAAAAAAAAACAGCAACACAGAGGACTAGTGTTGATTTGCCAAAACTAGATAAGATCACGTGATGTTTTTGAAACAACAAAACTCATGGTAGCGCTGTCATGTGCTTCAATGGTTCAGGGGCTGCTAAAGTCCGTGATATACACAATTCATACATGAGAGATCAATACTTAAAAATAGTCACGATATTTTTCAAAAAACAATGATATAGTAAGATAAGATTTTTTGCCGTTATGAAACAAGGGTTGATAAAAAAAATAAAAATAAAAAGGCTCAGAATGTTGTTGAATGCTTGAATCAGCAAATTAACACATACCATTATCGTTCTAGACGTTCTGTGTCCATCTTCCAATAAACACAACATGTTGGCATGTGGGGTTTCAGATATAGGGTATGCAGTTTATTAATGCTGTTTTTGCTTTTATTTATCTCGGTCAATTGGTTCCTCAAGAGGTGTAAATACCCATAAAGTAAGATGTGCATATGAAATAAACAGACTCCAGAATTAGTAAAGTCTTGTTGTTCTTTCTTTTTCTTCAAGACATAGCCAAGAAATGCGTAAAGTAAAAGATCCATAGTCCACTACCAAGAATTCTAGAAGTTATCTTATTTTTTATTCAAAAAAAATATGGAGTGATTTTTCATGAGCTTTGAGTTATGGGAGGTAGTTTTTGTTTAGGAAAAGCAAAACAATACCTTGTAAGGAGGAGAAAAAGACAGCAATCTCAAGTTTCCAATAATAAACCCATAGAATTTTGTTCTTATTCCCCAGTATTACCTTTATCCAAGAAAATCTATTTATATTTACATTCTTCAATGATTTAATACAAAATTATGAGATCCTGGCAAAAACAGGAAATAGTGATTGTTTATGGAATGTAAGCAAATCGATTCATGATGAAGTAATCCAGAAGGACCGAATAATGTATGAACCAAGATTAGGTTGTTTTTTTTCAAGAACATTTAATTGAATCCATTGAGCCTTTTTGGTTACGTCATCGACTCTTTCACCACAAGATTGTAGCTTTTTTTTTAAAAAAATCCCTGTTTCTCATTCCAAGATGTGTAGGTACAACACGCAAGACTTTACTCGCAAGACTTTACTCGCAAGACAAAATGAGCAAGAAAACCAACAAGACCTTAAAATCCGGATAAAAACATGCAGTTAGAGTTTTCCAAGCAAAAATCTCCAATCAGCCATGTTGCACCTCTTTTAAAAAAAAAAAATAACATGCACCGGATAAAATGTATATATTTTTTTTCTTTCCCCCACAGAAAAAAAAAATAATAATAATTAGGCAATGGCCAATATAAAATCCAATCCCTGAGGTTTTGCCCCTCACCAAAAATCCATCCTGAGTCAAAAATCATCATTGTAATCAAGAATGCATAATTCAGCATTTTTGTTGAAGTCTTGTTTTATAAAGACGTAATTTACTAACTCCAGAACAAGACAAAAAGTAAAGGGAGAAAGGGGTATGGAGTTCAATGTTGTATGCTTTCCAGGTCGAAAATTCTTGTTTAGATTTTGTTCACGGAAATCCGACGGACCTTAGAGGTGGTTTAAACCCATTTTGAATGTATTTCTATTTTTGAAATTTTACGATAAAAATTTTCCTTTAAAAATAAAAAATACGATGTTTTTTCCACTAAAAGAAAAACAGAAAAATTCAAGTGTATACTATGTTTACTTCAATGTAGATATCAGCCTCATGATAAATCCTTTGTTGCAAAATTCATGTGGGGGCTGTATTGCAGAAAACCAATTAAGAAAATAATAGAGCTTTTTGTATGAAAAAAAAAAATTGCCAATGGTATGTATCCATTTTTGCATCAGTATGGACATTACACATTAATTGGGCGTTGTTGTAAAACATTCCCCCCGCTTTTCCCGTTTTTCTTTCTAAGTATTGGTGGGTGTCCATGGAACCATGTAGCCTTTCCTAACACACCCTTGAATACACAGCAGCGTCTCTTTCCGCATTAACCAAAAACATGTGATTTTTCTGTTTTTGCTGGCCCCCTGTGTATCTTTCCTCCCCTAATAGTTTTTCTGAGAATGTAAATTTTCTCGATTGAAGATTATCATTCATCTAGACCAAAAATAATAATACAGAGATGATGTTTAAGTCACAAGAGTTCACCTTTTTTTGGGAAAGAACGAAAAACAAATAAAAAAGTAGACGTATAAATTATGCGTTATTTTTTGTTTATTTTTCTATTAAAGCTTGTTATATTTTTAGCATCATTAATGATGACATAATGATAACTGACCAAGTAAAGACGCTTATTCAGATTCCACCTTTTTTTTTTTTATCTCCCTCGGATTAAAATCATACACATCTTTGCTAGCCGCAGAATGTTGCAGCAACAAACAAGCCTCCAGAAAAAAAAAAAAAAGTTTGCCAAATACACAGTAATTAGAACAATAGAATTTTTAGCAAGACGCCTCTGCATTCTCCACATGTAAACCCCAACAACAAAAGCATTCAAGTTTTTTGTTTTGTCGTAAATTATATGCTTTTGTTTTTTTTCTCCTGATTAATCATTTATACATCATTTTCAATCCGCTAAAAAATAAAAACATAAAAAAGATTTTTGTATATAAGAAAGGTGAAAGCCCCACATTTTATTTTACTTTAAAAACTAAAAAAAAGAATACTTCGTTTTTTAAGATTCCTCTCTATGGAAGAAAGAGGATTTAAAAGAGAACCATTAAAATAAACCTATCCCACTTTTATTATTTTTACAGTTTTTTCAAATAAAAAAAAAAGAAAATTAACAAAAAAAAGCTCACTTATCCACTTTTTTTTTTTTCATTTCTGTTTCCCAGACCCTCACCCTATAGTCTTATACGGGAATCTGCCCTTCAAAAAATAAAGTACTTTTCTTCATTTCAAAAAAATTACTAGCTTAATTCTTTGAAGTTATATTCTGAAAGTTTCTGATCATTTATAACTAATAGACGATTGCTTCATTATTTTTCAACTTAAACTCTTTGTACTTTCAAGAAGTTTCTGATCAACACTGCTGAATTTAAGATCAAAATCTCCTTATCATTAATCTCTTTATCGGAAAATGAATAACCAAAACCAGCTTTTGCACATCAACATTCCATTCAACCCACACAGCCAGCAACAAATGAAACCTAACTTGCTGAGAAACCCTTACGAGCCTAAAGGCAGTAATCAGATGAATTACTACACCTACAATACAAACTTAATGACAAGCTTTCCTATTTCGCCGCTCTCAGACAACAGCAATAACCCTTTCTTCAACCAAAGATACGCTCCTAACAACTACATTGTAACGAACAGTGGCATCCCTCAAATGAACTACTACAAGGCGTTCACATCGCCTAACCACAATATTGTGAGACCTAAATCACATTCGATAGCCATTGTCAGCATGCAGCATGACCAGCCACAAAGCAAAAAAGTCTGCTTGCCACCAATAAAAACCCTTATTGAACAAGTTGATGGTCTACCCAGAAGAAATACCATTACTGAAGGGATGATAACTCCTGAATCTACGTTGCTGCCTGAAACAATGCTGCTCACGGCCTCTTTGAAGAAAGATGAGTTTACCAAGAACACTTGCAGCACGTGCTTCAAGAGCTTCAAGAAGCCTTCCACTCTGAAGAGGCACTTGATAACACACACAAACATAAAACCCTTTAAGTGCACATACTGCGGGCGGGCCTTCAATGTGAAGCACAATCTGGTAAGACACAAGAAGAGACACGACGAGATCTCCGAACAAGCTGTGAAGAACATCCTCATCAACGAGTAATATATAATCCCCTCATCCAATCAGTTGCGATTTAAGAAACACCAATTAAGGTTTTGATTTGTTTTTTTTTTTTGCAGACAACCGAAGATTCACCAGGGTTCATTTATTGTCCTAATCTATGATTATTGAATGGTACTTGTGATTTCCATTTTGATTGTAGTTTACTTTTACCTTTTTTTTTTTTTGGCTTTTTAAATTGAGTTGAGGAGCATATTGATTTATGTTTCCTAAATGGGTTATCACGCTTTTGCTGTTAGTATTTTGTTTCTTTTTTTTTTTTCTGGTTTGAGCAAGGTCACGTGTAAAATATGAAAAAAAAAAATGGTTCAAATATCGAAAGAAAAATGAAAAAGGCAACAGCAGTTTTCCTCACCACACGTTCTGCTAAATTTGCAATGTTTACTGTCTGTTTTTTTTTAAAAAAAAAACAATAATAATAAACAAGATAAACAGACAACCAAGAGAAAAGTAAAGACTAAACAACCCACACATTAAAGCCACATCTGCCTTATCTGCTACATATTTTAAAACAACATATATCTCATTACCAGAATGGCTGACAAAAAGAAAACAACCCCAAAGGATGAGTCCAAGCCATCATTAACCCCAAAAGTCAACAGCTTACTGGCACACAGCGAAGACAACAACGAATTCGATGATATATCATACAACGGCAACATATCTACCCTGGAAAACTTATCGAAGCATGTCTACAACAAGTCAAACATGACTTTCGAGTCACCATACTCCCATTTGCTGAAATCAGCCTCCAAAAACTACCAAAGCTTACATAACACAAGTCCGAATAATTTGCTGGAGAGTCTGATGTTTTACAACCAGAATGTTGATGTAAACCAGAGATCAGGTTCCTTGGTCTTTGAGTCAAATATAAGATCAATCAAACAGGCACATGACGAAGATCACAAAAACACACACAACGTCATTGGGGACTTTTTACTCAGCTCACCATACAACAAAGCAAACAACTCACCGGAATCCATAAATCAAACAAACAATATTTTCTCTAATAACCTGGAGCTTTTCAAAACCCCTTTGAAGACGCCAATCCTGAACCTTCAGAGCTTTGGCAAATCAGGTCCACAAACGAACATGAAGCTTCTGTCCAACCAGCAGTCAAGCATAAACAACCTGTTCAACGCCAATGAGATGTCCCACTTCAATCAGATGCTGCAGGAGCTGCAAAGTCCTAGTGTGGTGATGAATAATGCCAAGGAGATGAGAAAGGAAAAGAAGAGAACTCTTAAAAACGAGCTGAACAACGAGATGTACGTGTCCAATGAGGAAAACTCTGAGGATACCATAGAACTTTCCTACACAGAGTCCATGCAGAAAGACGACCTGATATCTTCGCCATTAATCAACAAGAAGCTGAAAAAGTCAGGGAACAAGTTGCCGAAGATCCCTAGGAAACTGAACAACACCTCAAGACTGCCAAGAATGGGCTCTTTTACGACAAACTCGCAGTCCAGACTGACTTCGTTGAATAACACAACTCTGAACAGCACCACCCAGACTGGGAGCCAGAGCGACGAAACAGACCATGTATTGAGCAAACCTATACTGCTGCCGAAGAATAAAAAAGTCAAGAAAAAAAACAACCTGGGACAGAAGAAGTATCAGATAGTTCTGAAGTTCCCAGAAACGTTTTGATCGGATAAAGCGTGTTTTGGCGGAAAGCTGCCGCTGTTTTGTTGTCGGCCAAGCGAGTCGTTTGGGCAGATACTTTTATATAAACAGCGACTCAACTATTGTATTTTAATTAAATCGTGGTTATGTTTTTTTGTTTTTTCTTGGATCGGGTCATAACACGTTGTTTATAATAAGCAAGTGGGATCAACTGTTCATTAAGTTAGCACACGCATTAATGCTGTCTTTAAATCCTGATTCTAGTTAGAGATCACTTCTTCCAAGTCTGTATCCATAACAGTTCCAAGCTTACAAACCACGGCTTGATAATGACATTTTAGCATACCTAAAACCCCCACCAAAAGAAAACGGGTTTAAACAATGGTAGGGGGCTAGATGAGATCTGTCAAGCCCATTGACCCGTTTTATTTCCTGTTTTTCTTTTTTTTTTTTTTTACGTCACTGGTAAACACATATCTTCTTAGTCCGCTTTAATTGCAAAGGGGACCCCTTTTCTTTTTCTTTTTTTTAAAGGGATGAAATCCATTGGAACTTCATTTTTTTTTTCCTTCTTTATGGAAGGTCTTGCCACAAGAAACAGCCCATAGACCCCATAAGCTTACCCAATCCTTCCTCTTAATCTACCTTTATCAGCAATGGAAGCAGACTCGTTGGTTTTTAGCAACATTTACCATTCCCTGAGGGTCATCGCCAGCTATTATTCAAGCAAAGATGTGGCGTTTGACCAGAAATCATCTCTCCACTTAGAGCGAGAATTGGAGGAGCTGAAGCATCATTACATTAACAAAAAATCTACAAATGTCCAGTCAAATGCTCTGAACAGCAACACACAGGAGGAAATCCGCACCTTGAAACGGTCAGAAAACATCCGCTATGACATCCAAGCAAAGAACCTAGCGTATTTCTGGGAGCAGCTGAACACAGAAAAGAAATGCTCAAACCTTGAGATACTGGAAAACAAGGACTTTAAAAGCATCCTAAGCATCATACTTGGAGACGACTTCTCCCAAAAAAGATCTTTGCTCGAAACCTTTACTGGAGACAAGGAGTTTGTTCTAAAGGAAATAATCAATTCACTGCTATCAGAAATCAAACACCACATAGACTACATTTACAAACAGCAGGTATTGTCGGATTACTCCAGCAACACAAGCCCAGTTTTGACTGAGCTGTGGTTCCCCATACTGAAATACACAAATATGATCACTAACGCGGACTATAAGGACATAACAAATGACGTGCTGCTGAACCCGGACTTCTTCAAAGCCAAGGAAAAGCGAAAGAAGCTGTTCTTGGATGGCTTTGGCTACATGGTAACACTGTGCGGTGTGAACAAGTTGCCCTATTTGATGTACGCGTCGTCTTGTGACTGCAAGGACGACTGTATTATTAGTATTGGTGGATTGACTGTGTTTTCTAATCACTTGGACGGCGATATGCTGAAGGATATCTACATGAGCACTGACGATGGTTATTTGCCTCCTTACTTCCAAAAAAACATAATAAATAATCCAAACCATGTTGCCAACAACTACCTGTACATAGTCAATACCGTTACTAGCACTGTAACAAGACTGAAAAGCTCAGGAGACGTTCCACTGAACCTACTGAAACCAACATTAACTAAGCTGAACTCCAAGTATGTCTTTGTGAATGGAGGATTCCAAATCACTAGAGAATTAGTCTCCAGTCCCACTGGCATTGATTCAAGCAAGGTTTACTTGAAACAGGAAATAAACTACAACAGCAACAGCTACATTCTGAACATAGAAACGGGCCATTATACTTTAATAAAAGAGCAAGATGCATCTGATAATATCACACCTCCAGCTTTGGTTGGCCATTCCCAAGTATTACTGAAGGACAGATCACTCATTCATTTTGAGTTGGGATATCTAGCCTACCTGCAAAAACTGAATGACCTCAAAAACCCAAATACTAGTATGATGAGCAACCAAAAGCTTACTATACAAAACTTCCTAGACAACACATACCAGTACGATGTTTCTGAGGATTCGTCACGACAAAACTCTGAGTCAGTAGGAATTGTTGAAGAAGATGAAATAATTAATGAACACAGCAATGATCAGCGTAAACTGGTTAGGTGGAGCATCCTGCTTTTTGGTGGGTACGACTCCGAGGGCCAAAAATTGAAAAACGGTGACGTTGGACTGAGCAATGACATGTACTTGCTAAGTGTATACATCTACAAGGACATGAAGACCAGTCTGAACAGCACCGAAACGGCACCAAGTCCAACAATGTTTGTGAAAAAAATAGTCATGGATGAGAAATTAACTGGAGCTATGCCTGCACCAACAGCATTCCATTCATGCACGCTGATAAGCCCCGGAATTTTGAATAAAGAAATCAAGAACCCCTTTCAGGAAGCTGGCCAAAGGCTTGAGCGCTTGATCGGCACATTTGAGGACGATAAAGAAAAGTACAGCAGATACATAAATGCTTTGAGAAACCAAGACATAAAATCCAATAAGAAGTTCTTGAACGACATAACAACAAATGTGCTTAAAAACAAAAGCCAAAACTCAAGCAGCGATGAAAAGTCATATGCGCTGCTGATACACGGAGGTCACAAACCATTCACCGGATACCATGATGAATTCATGTTCTTCAATTTCAAGAGCTTCCAATGGGAAGAAAAAAAGCTGAAGGCACCACTAAGCATGGGTGCTGACAAAGACAAAATTCAAATCACCTTGGAAAAACATAGAGTCAAGTACGTAGACATTCACCTGAGACTTTCAAACCACCATTTCTTCCTCAAGGGAAAGTACCTTGTCTGTGTTGGAGGACGGCTTGACATCACCAAAAAGAAGGATTACATCCGGATAATAACCAAAAGAATACCTGTCACAGTCATCCACCTGCCAACCATGAAGATCAAGGATGTGCAAGGGATTACTGTGAAACAGGGATACATGAGACCAAACCAGTACTTGGTGGGCTATGATGGAGATGTTATACAATGCTCAAACGGTGAACTGTACGTATGCAACGGCGTCGGACATATCTTGTATGATAAGGATGATGTAAAAACCAAAAAACAGGTGCTGTTTTCGGATGAGAACTTGGAGGAAAGCGAATTTTTCTATGACCAGGTTGGCCTGCTGGGCATCAATATGGTTTATATACCACCAACCTTCACAAACTTAGGATAAATGTAAGTTTATTCGCAGTGTGTTTGTTATTATCTTTAATATGGCAATTGATTAAGCGCGTTTGCTCAACCGCACTAGGGAAAGGCTTTTTGCGTAGAAGATTTCAAAGGAAAATTTTTCCTGCCTTTTGTTTTTTTTTTTTTTTTTTGGTTCAGGTGGTAACCCGCTGTCACTTCTACAGGAGTAACCATCGTCGTTGTTTTTTTTTTTTAGCTTTGTTTGTTTGTTTGTTTTTTTTTACTAATGGCAAATAACAGATAAAACCCTAGAAATCACACCCAGACACATACTCCAATTATATTTGTTACCATCGTGCATCGATACAGATAAATAGCTCATTTTTGCGATCCTAATATTTCTGCCCTACTATTCTCACCATCCATAAAAACCAAACATGTCTGTAAATATAGTGCCTGATAATATCACCTATTACCCACCTTTTGATGAAGCCAGCAAAACCGCCAAGATCACCATCACCAATACTACTGATGAGGCAGTAACTTTCAAAGTCAAAACAACCACTCCAAAGAACTACTGTGTCAAGCCTAACTCCGAAGTCCTAGAGCCACATCAAAAAATGGATGTCAGCATTGTTTACCTAGGTAATGATAACGATCTTCTTTTGAGCCATGACCCTTCCAAGCCTTATCGTTGTAAACATAAATTTTTAATTGAAAGTATACCTTGTCCTTATGAGATCACCGATGTCCATAAAGCTTGGGCTTCATTGGGCACAGAAATGAAGAGTCAATTGCAATATAAAGTAATAAGAGTAGCATTCGATTTTGTCAATAAAAATCCGTTGCTTGAAGATACCAAAGAAGAAGATATAACTGAAAACACCGATGTCAAGATCGACACTCAGGATAATGTTGTTGAAGAGCCAGTCAAAGAAACTGCCAGCGAACCTAAAGAAGAGGCTGAAGTAGCTGAAGAATCTGATGAAGCTGAAGACGATGTAGCTAATAAGACTGTTGAGACTATTTATAAAGACGATAAAATTGAGGAAGAAGAAGAAAAGGTTCAAGCGCCAGCTGCCAAGACCACTGAAGAAACTCAAGTAGTTGAATCTGAAAGTAGCAATTCCTTCAACCCTATCTTTATTGTTATCGTTGCTATAATTGCTTACTTTGCCTTTCAAATGAAGAAATAGGCTTATGTAACAGAGCTTATATAACTTGCTCAGAGCAACTAACAAAAGCTTATCCTTTTAAAACAAAAGTTGAATACTGCATAAAAGTATTTTAGCTAAATAAAAACAAGGAATGATTATATGTAAGTCAGATAATTCCTTTAATTAAACCTAAACTGCTTGTACTTATTTTATTTATTTATTTTTTGGTTGCGTAAATATTCTGTTTTTTTTTGTTCTTAAAACGTAAGAAAGCTATTAGTCTTCAACAAATATTAAAAGAAGCTAATATCTTTCACAAATATTCTATATAAGAGTGTTTGTATATAATTTGAAAGTGATAAAAAGGGAAGGCTTGATGCCCATCTAATGTACTTCAAACTTAAGCTTCTAAAGCTAACTTACCCTTAGGGTTGGTAATCTTAATACCTAAAGACTTGGCCTTTTCGACGATTTCAACTCTGTTCTTGGAAGAGACGTTGTGAGCGATTTCAGCAGCGTAGGACTTGGTGTGCATGGTTAATAATTCTAAATCCTTTAAGTTAGCAATTAATAAAGTCTTGTGACCAGATGGAGCTAAGAATTTAGTCTTCTTGTTGGAACCGTAACCAATTGTTGGTTCAGAAATATTACCTCTGAATCTTCTTCTAACAACGGAATCGATACCTTTTTGCTTTCTCCAAGCTTCAGATACTCTGTGGTATCTATCGGAATGGTGTCTTTTGAATTTCTTGGTGTGTTTCTTGACAATCTTTGGGTGAGCAATAGAAGCAGCCATTTTCTATTTGATATAATTGTACATGTGTGTGTAATAATTTATTTCCATTTAGAAAAAAAATAGTTATAATTGTTAGTAAATCATATTGTTTTTAGGTTGTTGGTTTCTCATGATTGCGCTTATTGGCATGTCTCGTGAAGATGTTTTCAGTTTCTTAGCATTCTTTAAGGAATGCCAGACTGGAATAATTAAGACATTTAAGATGCTTATCAATGTTTCCGCTTTGCATTGACAAATAATAAGTGTGATGTTGTATTCATTCCTAGAAGCTGGGCCTGTTTATTTCCTTGTTACTTTAGACTCTTTGCTGCTAAGTATTCAAAATCTTGTAATACCTTGTGCAACTAATCACATTAAGCAACCTGTGCCAACTGATAGAATAGAAACAAAATCTTGATACGTAACTGTCTTTGGTCTTCTATTTGATGTCATGTAAACCCTCAGCGCTATAACTTTTATCACAGGCTATGAGCTTAAACACTTAATTAACAAGACCTCAGTAGTAAATCAAAATATGATTAATCATTTCAGCTATTTTCTAGTATTGATGATGTATCTTTTCTTTATATCTTTTAAACTCACTCTTGTCATTGAGCATTATTTGTCTTTAGGATGTGGTTTTTCTGTGATGGATTCTTTATTTTCTTCAATTATTGTTAATTCTATGTTCTTTCCTTTCTTGTTTAACAGTCATTCACTTGTAACATTGTATCATAATCTATTAGTTCAAAATCAACACTACACTCATTTGTCAAGTGTGTCTTCTAAGTCTTATATTTTCTTAATAAATCCAGCTCAGTGTACATCTTCGCGGTTTCTCCATGCATTAAGTTCATGAGTATTATCTAATTACCTCTGTAGGTATACATACGTTCTTGGATAGTCTTGGTGGTTTTTTAAAGTCTTTATAAAATATCTACTAACTTTCAAGAATATATAAATACAAGATTTTAATTTTCTATGTAACTTTTTTTTCGTACTAAGGAAATAGACTAAGGCTCAAATATTGTATCCAACCACCTAAAATTTCAAAAAAACAAAAAAAAAATGAACAAAAACAAGAGCAAACTTCCTAACTAATCTTGATGCTTTCTTTTTATTATTTTTTTTCCACCAAGTGATTATTACTGTAAAAGGAAGGTGCTAACAATTCTGAAAAATGTAGCCAGCACAGTAGTTCCCAATCACCAAAATCACTTGAAATGACAATATTCACACCAAAATACACACACACCTTTCCAGCCAGTGCTTTTTTTTGCTTCTCTTGTAAAAAAAACAAATGCTGTTTTCTTGATATATTTTTCTTCACATATATGTCCCAAATAGGCAATGTTCACAACGTAATTATTGAAACACACCAGTCGTCAGCCATAATTGCCTAGTTTGGAAACACTCCAAAAAAAAAAAAAAACTTTTTTAATTTTTTTTTTCTGTAAACTTTATATCCGAATATTTAAAAAAGTGTAACAAAAAAAAAAAAACTTATTGCTTAACTCAGCCGACACCATATTCTAGACTTTTTTTTTTGGTAACAGAAATTAAAATGTATAGGCTAAAATATGTCAAATCTTAAGTCTGCAGATCTTTAAGTCTCATCTGATAACAAAAACATGTATATTGGGGAAGGATAATTGGCTACAATTTATATAAAACTACTTTTGATCCATCATGTCGGAACCATCACTACCAAGCTTACGTCTCTTGAAGTTAGGAGATTCATCTACTGGTCGTAGTCCTTCGTTTTGCAGTGTTCCTGGTACGGTTCCTGTATTCACATTGCTGCTCATTCCGTTATTGAACGCGTTCTCGTTTCTCTTTCTTCTTGATCCTGCCAGGCCGCCCTGGAAATCAAACGCCAATTGGTTTGGGTTGAAGTCTTGTGTGTTGATTCTTTGTGACCCAAAGTTGTTTATTGATTGTCTGAATTCGTTTATGTTCTCGACATTGAATAGTGCCTCGTCTTGTTGGCTGTCCTGTCTGGTAATGTCCACCTGCCCATTCAAAGGGTTGACTGAGTTATTATAGTGGTATACTTTGGACTGGAAATCCCCATGTTGCTCAACAGTAGGGATGTTTTCGCTGGTCCAGTGTCCGGACACATCTGATATTTGGTTTTTGTATGATTTTCTGAGTTTTACTCCTCTGCTTCCATCTTCGTTTAATCTTGCCACCTGCTGAGCTATGTCATTCAGCCCATAAACATCAATCAGATTGTCCATGGGATTGGGCTGTGGTTCTCTGAAGCTCTCAGCATGTGGGTCTATGTAATAATAGTAGTCAGGTATCATGTCATCAACAACACCCATATTTGCGTCTGTATTTTTAATGAACAACTTGGAAAATGTAAAAATTTATGTTATGTAAGTTTAAGTTTGCGATTGCAATTTTTAGGAATCAATAAAAAATTAAGACTATTTGTTGGTGAAACAGATTATTATTATAAATTTTTTTGTACTTGTCTTATTTTTTTTAATGTAAAAAGAACTACTGAACTGTATTGATGTTTTGTTGGAAACCAATAGGGTATTTCTTACTTAAATTTTTGCTTAAACTATAATCAATTTATCTGCTTAGACAGGTAACTAACTAATGGATACTAAATTGTTTGTTTTTGGTTTTCAACTCAAAAGTTTAGAGTTCATCTTAATCAATAAGCATTGAGCAGGAGGGAAAGAAATACAAATTCCCAAAAAAAAACACACACACACACACATATACTCCGCAGTGGATTTTAACTGCCAGGAAGGTTTTAACGTAGCCTTTTCCAAGCCTTAAAAAAAATTCACGTTATTTTGATCCACGTTTTTTTTTAGACCCCCTTTATAATTCGTATAGAAGATCGTAGCCTTGTTTTCAATATTAATCAATAGGTAAAATCTGCATACACAAATATCATGTATGATGCAAAATATGGCAAGATGCCAGAGATATACATTTCTTTTCTTTTTCTTTTTTTTTTTAATTTATTGCTTGTACATATTTCAAATACATATCTACAGCCCACTATGATAGCAGGTCACTGAAGAAGTGTCCTAGCTTGGTGGCTCCTTGCTCCATGGCATTCTTCAACATCTCAATTTCTTGTTCGTTCTCCTCCAATAGGTTATTGACTACACTGCCAAAGCTGTCGCTTGGTTGTCTATTTCTTCTTGGCCCATTGTTGCCAAATCCGCCACGGTGGTAGTCTTCGTCATCATCGTCTTCGTCTTCACCATCGCTTCTGTCTCTGCCAAAGTATGCATCAGATGATATGGCTGTGGCATTGTTGAAGTTCTTTAGCTTCTCCTGGGCCTCTTTGTTGGCTTCTTCGTCATAGCTACCTCTGCCGAAAAATTCATCAGAAGAAATACCCTTCTGCTCACCAAACTTGTTGGCTACTTTACCTGTGTATTGGAATTGTCTTTGACTACTTTGTTGTTTTTGCTTTTCTGCCAGTTCAGTGGCGTTGTTGGAAACCATACCGAATCCTAGTTTAGCAAATTTAGGCTTGACCTCCTTTTGTAATACCTCTTCAACTTTCTTATCTTCCTCGTTAATCTCATCAAAGAAGGAGGTTTCCTTCATTGGTTTCTTCTTACTCTTGATCACAGGCTCTTGATCGTATCCGAATTGTGCATTTTCAATTATCTTGACATCATCAGCATATTGATTGCTCTTGTTGTTGAAGGTGCTGTTGAATTCCTTTTCTCTGGATACCTTGTCCAAAAAGCTGTCGGAGTTTTTATTTTTCTTGGAGTCTATAATGATCAGATCATCTTGATCCTCTCCAGAGGCCTTTGCAGTATTTTTTTTGGAGTTCAAGGTGATGCTGCTTTTGCCAGGAATTCTTCTTCTGCCTGGTGGCAATTTCTTAGTCGTTGTGCTAGAAATGTCACTGGTCTTGTTGGCAGTTCTGTTTAGTCTTGGTGGTGGTGTGTTTGAAGCAGTGCTTGTCTTCTTCAAAACATTAACTGGTGTGTTGGTGGATGGTTTGTCCCAAGTTGAAAAGAAATCATCTGTGGAGTTGGATGCAGAGTTAGAGTTAGAGCTTGAATCTTGTAAGTTTTCCTCCATATCTTGTAGGTTCACATCATCAGCACCGTTCTTCTCGTTATCAGCCTTACATAGATTGTCTAGATGTATTTTCCACTTCTTAGCAACACTGGATGTGTACTTGGCCTTAGCATCTCCATTTTTCAATTGCTGAGCACCGTTGTGCTTTTGAAAGTATTCTATGGCTTTATGGTTGCCACCAAACTTGAAACGTCTTAAGTTCTCAACTGACCAAGTATCCAAGGTGAAGGACTGCACAAAGGTAATGTGGGTACCGATGTTTCTGTGTACTGCAGAACATTGAATACATAGGAGTACAGCAAAAGGAACAGAAGACCAAGATGGGTTTTTGTTTCCACAATCAAAACATTCTCTGTTTTCAGACTGCTTGCATAGTTGTTGATACAAAGTATCGGTGGTTTTCTTAGGTGCGTCCATGTGTGGTAAAAACTCAGATCTGAATTATTAAAAAAATTTGTATTAATACAGTGTATATATTAATATGGCTGTGTTTGGGGGACTTACTTAGTATGGTTATCTGATCTAGTGATTTGTTCTTTTTATTAACACGCTCCCCTTTGTATATGTTTTTTTATTTATTTTTTTTTTCTATATTTGTCGCACATCAAGAAAAAAAAAAATTTTTTTGGCTACACGATAAAAACAGCCTTTTTTGTTTTTTTGCTCCCCCAAAAAAAAAAGAAGCTTTAATCAATCTTGATAAGACTTTATGGAATTGTTTGTTGTAGTATATAGATTCTCTTTACTTCAGTGCGTCTCCACTAAACACGTCTATCCAAGAAACATACTTAAACCATCTAGGCTCAACAAGAACACACTTACCCCTTGCCAACACTCTATCTTCAGGTTTTTCTGCAACTACAAAGCTCTTGATATAGCTTCTCAAAGTCCAGAAAAAGCTTATTCGACTGCTGTTGTGCTTATTGTAGTAAACAGGATTCTCAACTGTTGACAGCTCACATGTTGTTATGCACTTTCTGCCCTTTTGCTCTGTAATCTTGCAATTCAACACAAGCAACTGATCAGTGGGTATTTGATGGTCCATGAACTCTAGCTCTAAAGACGCCGTAACTCCTCTTTTGTTGGGTAGCTTTGGAAAGCCAGTGAAACACAAAACCTCATCCATTATCAAGGTCAAAGCCCCTTTGTATGTGTTTTCGTTGTCATCACCTCTCAATTGCTTCCCAAGGTGGAAGTAACAGCTCAGCTCATTACCATCATAATCAGCAGGGTTTTTGTGTCTTACAAAAACAGGATCTATGCAGAATCTGTCTGGGTGTCTGAATAGGTTTAATCCCACGTGATTGTGCGAGTGTTCTAGTGGAATAAGTTCGGTTTGTTTTGATATTTTGTAGTCAACACTGTCCTTGTCGTTGATTTTGTATCTCTTGCTTAGGTGGCTGTTCAGCTTCTCAACAGCTTCAGGGTCTTCCACCAGCTTGTTCTGATAAGCTTCGTACATGTCCTTATCAACTTTAGGCCATGGTTTCATGAAGGAAAGCCCTGCCAGAAGACCAGCAGATGGTATCAGTACGTAGTCTACAAATTTATGAATAGGTCTGCTCATTTTCTACGTTTAGTGTTTGGTTACAGATAGATATAGTATTAACAATTAAATCTTGTAATCTTCTCAAAATGTATATATATTAAAAAAAAAAAAAAAGATGGGTGTAAAAACTGTGCGTTTATCTTGTTTATTTTTGATTTTTTTTCGGATGTAAGTAGCATCACGTGTACAGCCACGCGTTCTTTCACCAGCAGCTTTTTTGCTTGGGATTTAAATCGCAGCAGAAAAAAATAACAAAAGCAAAAGCAAAAAAAAAAACAAAATAAAATAAAAAAGACAAGCTGTAGGCCTAATTTGTTTACTTTATTTATTTTTTTTTGGTATCGTTCTCATCTTGAATAAATCAACGCGACATCTCACACTTGACTAAACACTGCCTACCCAAAAGAAAACAGAAAAACAAGCAAATACCTTATTCAATATACCCTCACAAATAATGGCTATTGATAGTGGCTCTAAAAAAGACCATATGATTTCAAAGAAAAAAGCCTATGGGCTTCTCAAACAACAACAAAATACACAAAGAACAACTATAAGAAAGGTATCAGCCAGAAAAGCAGGTGCTGGCTCAAACAACAAGAAGAGAATAATCAGTAACTCTGGAGAAGTGCGGAAAAACCTTCTCACGGATACTGTTGATGAGTCTGGTGTGTCAAGTGCGGATTCAGCTCTTATAAGACCAACGCATCAGTCTTTGTTTGAGACAGGAGATAAGGCCACAATTTTAGCCAACTTTGAAGAATGGATAAAACTGGCTACTGATAACAAAATCAATGTGAAAAACTCATGGAACTTTGCATTGATTGACTACTTCCATGACCTTAGTGTTTTGAAAGAAAACAACGGTAATATCAACTTCCAAAAGGCTTCAGCCACTCTTGATGGGTGTGTGAAGATCTACGCCTCCAGAATAGACTCTGTCGTCAGCGAAGCAGGTAAGCTTTTGAGTGGTATAGTCACCGCAAACGATAACAACGCTAGAGACTTGAATGCACATTTGAACAATCTCGATGCAGAAGGGAATGCGACTATCAGCACAAATGGTAATGCTACAGGCATCTCCAACCAGGAGGGCGATGTGATGATTGATCCACATACGGGGCTGCCTGTCTCTGTAGTGAATGAGAATGCCCAAGGAGATGGGACAACTAGAAGAAGAGTGAATAACAGAATATTGGAAACTACTCTAACCAACTTTGATAATCTAAAGCTAACAACCTTTGACGAAGAATTCAGTATAGACCCCTTGTTTAAAAAGGCTCTAGCTGATTTTGACGAAGCAGGAGCCAAAAACTTATTGCTAAGCATTCTACATATCCAAAGAGATGCTAGGGTCGTTTTTGATACATCCAAGGAAACCGTTGTTGATACGGAAGAGAGTGAACCAGAAGATGAGGAAGACGAAGATGTTGAAATGGAAAATAACGATGAAACAACTGTTTCTGGACTAGGACCTGCCGTTAAGTTGGCTTACAAAAAATCTAATAACGCAACAGAAGAACACCTGAAAGCTATTGATGACAATTTGCTTGAATTAGGCTCATCTTTAAACATCCTCACAACTATCAATTCACAAAAGACAATGTGTGGTTCTTTGGGGTTGATCAGAGACAGTATTCAAGACATCACCAAAGTTAAAGATTTGATTGATAGCATAGGACAAGACTTGTCTGCGCCTGTTGAGCCCGCAAGCAACTTACAGAATGCTATTGAGGAAAGCGCATATGACGATAGGTTTGACCAGCTTGATATAAACGATGCTAGCTTGATGGCCAATGATGACGTAGACATACATGAGGACATGGGTATCGATTTTGAAGACAACATGGGAAATATTAATACCGAGGATTATGCTAAGATGGCTGAGGATGTCTTTGCCGCAGATGCCAATGATGAAATTGATGACGAATCTAGCGAGGACAACTTTGACCTCGATTTTGAAAACAACCTCTTCTCCGAATTTGATGGCATTTTTAATAATAAGGCATGGACTGGTAAAGACCACTGGAAGGTGAAGAATATCAAAAGGTCTGCTGCGCCGTTAAATCCACAGCTGAATGAAAACAGCGAGAATGCCTCTGAAGGACAGAGTGAAGCCAGCAAGTCGGCAAGTGCTAAGATAAAAAAACCAAGATCAAAGAAGTTAAGAACACCTATCAACTTTTCAGACTGGTCAAGTGTTGATGAAGAATCTTTGAGACAAGGAGAGGCTACGGAATTTAAAAACGAAAGGTCCATTGATATTCCTTTGAAGAACCAGAAAGACCCATACTACAATCTTCTGCCTACAGATTACCATGTTACTTTGGAAAAGATGACAGTATTGTTCACAAGACCATTGCAAAAGGGTAACTTTTTCAGAAAACCAATTAAGCACAGAACCAGGTGGAATAGTGAGTCTGAAAAGAAGGACACCACTGTAGCATCTAATGAACTTGACAAGCGTGAAAAGACAAATGAGCTTGAAGGTGAAGAACAATACTGGGCAGACTTATATGAGGATTTGGATGCACCGGAGGGCTTGAACAATGGAGAAGACGGTGTTGTCAATAACGAGAACAGCTATCAGTCTTTGGATCTTGATATGAACAACGGCCTGGACTTCAATGATGTATTAGGAAATGACAATGATTTCATCAAGGATGACTTACCGGATGGCGAATTCAACAATACTTCTGGCGAAAACGGATTGGCCTTGAATGCCGGTTTTATGCTCTCATCAGTTGAGATGGAGAAAGACAACGAAGCCACTACTTTGAAAACTCTTTTACAAATGAACGCAACGCAAAAGGTAATGTACAGCAGAGTTGCTAAGAAGGTTGATATCAAAAAGTTGAAGGACAACATCTGGAAATGCATAGAGAATCAACTGGCCAAAATTGGCAGCTTTGAAGCCAAGGAATTGAAGTTTTCGTTGATCATCACACAACTTAAGACATTGTATACCTTTGACTCCTTGAAGGATTTGTCCACAAGTTTTTGTTTTATCTGTTTGCTTCACCTGGCCAATGAATACGGATTTAGGATAGATAAAGATGAAGCCGACTTGAAGGAATTGACCATTGTATTTTGATTTGCATATATAAGCTATAAAACTGTAACACCTTGTTTAAACGAGAGATCGAATATAAGAGAGATTCCTATATTGATTAAACATTAAATTTTAATTTAAAAAAAAAAACAGGGTGATTGTGTCGGAGAATAAAGTCCGACAGTTCCACTAAAAAAAATTAGTGGAAAAACCCACCAAAGCCCTTTCCCGATACACCCAACTGTTACTCAAACAAAAAAAGAGAAGCAAATTAGCCGCCACCCAAAAAAAAAAAGGCATCACGAGAGTGTGTGGGGATTGGGTGGCGGAAAAAAAAAACCACTAGAGAAAAATTTTCGTTTTTTTTTTTCCCTCATTAGATTTTTTTTTTCTAGAAAAAAAAATAAATAACGTCTAGTCTTTAATTGCTAGCAAGTTTCCCACATCATTACAACTTTACATAATGGTAGTGGTTTAAAACAACTATCCAAAAAAAAATAACATACAAAAAGAGTTTGGAAACAAACCATACACATTTAAAGCAGTTAATATCAATACTGTGTAATAATTCACTGAAATAAGAAAGTATAGTTACTGATTGTCCAGTATACATATTCAACTTCATCAAAAAAAAAAACCCCCTTTACCAATAAAACTATTCAAAGTGGCTACCTCACAACATAACCAGGTTCACTTTTAATTTATTTTATAATTTTTTGTTTGGAGAAATACTTGTTTCCTTTAATAATATACAATAAAACAACATCTGTAAATAAACAATATCTTTATAATCATAGAATAATGAAAAGCTTTTCTCAAATAGCACAACATAATGTGTTGAAGTCAAATGCTAACAAGCTCCTTTTGAATAACCAAATTTTCTTCAAAAGATCTCTTCACACACAACCAATATTCAAATCTACTCTTCTAACCAATAAGCTGGTTTTGAAAAACCATAAGTTAAGTTTTTCTATAAAATCAACGCTTTTGAACAAGAAAATAGATGATGCCCAAAAGATAATCACGGAAAATAAACAGCAAGTCAAAGAGACTGTTACACCAACACATGAACTCTTAGCTGTTAAAGAACAAGAAGCCAACAGAAGCTTGGCAGACAGTAGTGTGCAAGCTGACTTTTACAAGCTGCTGCTGAAATCAGGATACGCCCAATATGTTATATCACGTTACGAAACTCCCGGCATAGCAACCTCTCCAGAGTGTATGGGACTATACATGGAGGCTTTGACAAACGTTGGCAGACATATCGAAGCCAACAATATCAAGCAAGCCTTGTTGGGTAAGCCAGTCACCAGCACGGATCCAGCTTCAAGCCAAGCTGAAGGAAACGCTGAAAACAAGACTTTTGCACCAACTCAGCCTATGATGGCGCAAGCTTCCACCCCCATTATAAACCCAATGTTTGGTACCGCTAAGGAACCAATGCATGTTGTTTTGACTGAATCCACATTCACAATGGTCTTCAGAGTTGTCAGATACGTTGTTACATTGGCTTTGATGCTGTACCTATTGAATGAAGGTGTAAAGTTCTTGACTGAAAACAGTACTTTGTTCAAAAACAACGAAGTAACTGACAACGCCATAGATACCTCCAAGGCCAACGTCAAGTTTGAAGATGTAGCTGGTGTTGATGAAGCCAGAGCTGAACTGGAAGAAATTGTTGATTTCTTAAGGGACCCTGCCAAATATGAAGCCTTGGGTGGTAAGCTACCAAAGGGTGTCTTGCTGACTGGTCCACCAGGTACTGGTAAGACAATGTTGGCCAGAGCCACTGCTGGTGAAGCAGGTGTTGATTTCTTCTTCATGTCTGGTTCTGAATTCGATGAGGTTTATGTTGGTGTTGGTGCCAAGAGAATCAGGGATTTATTCAAACAAGCTAGAGCCAGAGCCCCTGCTATTATTTTCATTGATGAATTGGATGCCATTGGTGGTAAGAGAAACCCTAAGGACCAAGCTTATGCCAAACAAACTTTGAATCAATTATTGGTAGAGTTGGATGGTTTTGAACAAGCCCAAGGTATTATTGTTATTGGTGCTACCAATTTCCCAGAGTCATTGGATAAGGCATTGACAAGACCAGGTAGATTCGATAAGATGGTTACTGTTGGATTACCTGACATCAGAGGAAGAGCCGCTATCTTAAAACAGCATATGAAGAAAATCACTGCTTCTAAGGATGTCAATGTTGAAAACATTGCCAAGGGTACCACTGGCTTCTCAGGTGCTCAATTATCATCTTTGATCAACCAAGCTGCAGTATTTGCTTGCCAACAAAACGCTACTGCTGTTGACATGTCTCACATGGAATGGGCCAAGGACAAGATTCTGTTGGGTGCCGAAAAGAAATCCATGGTTCTTCCTGAAGCCACCAGAAAAGCCACTGCTTACCATGAAGCAGGTCATGCTATTATGGCTTTATACACAAAACATACCGAGCCTCTTTACAAAGCCACTATTCTACCAAGAGGTAATGCATTAGGTGTTACTTTCCAACTGCCTGAAGCTGACAAGTACGACATCACCAAGGCTGAGTGTTTGGCTAGATTAGACGTTTGCATGGGAGGTAAAGCCGCTGAAGAAGTCATCTTCGGTAAAGAACACACCACATCTGGTTGTGGGTCTGATTTAAGATCGGCTACCAAGATGGCCAGAAACGTGGTTACATCTTACGGTATGAACGAAAAGGTTGGGCCTGTTGAGCTAACCGAAGACTGGAGCATGTGGTCAGGCAAAGTCAAGGACTTGGCTGATCAAGAAGTCATCCAACTGTTAAAGGATTCTGAAGAGAGATCTAGACAACTGTTGAAGAGCAAAGATAAGGAATTCAGAAGACTTGCAGAAGCGTTGATAGACTACGAAACTCTAGACAGAGCTGAAATGGATAAAGTCATCAAAGGTGAAGCTCTTGATAGACCTAAATTCAGAACCAACAATGTTGTTGACACACCAGAATCTGATGGTAGAAAGAACCTCGAAGGTGGCTTAGCTGCTTCTTTGTAGAGAACTGTCTACTTGGAAATTTGAAAAAAAAAATAATAATAAAACATTGAGAAAACATTTTTCTTCTTTTTTTTTTTCATTTTTATTAGTTTTGTTTGCTTCATTCAAGGTCTCTGCTTTAGCCAAATGATGGTTTTTTTATTGTATGTAAACTGATAAAGTTCAACGATTAATCCATTTTTATTCAGATTAACCGTATATATATAATATGCAAAAACACGCCCATGTAAATAAATGACAAATTAACACTCACACTTTTTGTTTTTTAGCATCTGGTTCCATAGAAGTTTCCGTTTCTTTTGTAGTCTTTTGAACTCTGTATCTCTTGATAAATGTCATTGGATCAGTATAATAATGGATTCTAGCATCTATCTTCCAAGCAGTCTCTCTATCAGGGATCATATTTTTTTTAAGCTCCTCTCTACAATCATTGATGGAAATCAGCAATTTATCATACATCTGCTTGCTGATTTTTTGAGAGTCATTCAGGTTTTCCATTGGTATACTAGGGTCAAAGCCTAAAAATTTCAGCTCCAAATACTTCATCATCAGCTGTTCATCTTCCAGCAATAAGGTTGACAAAGTTATGTGTGGTGGTGAGAAGTGGTATAGAGCATCTGTCAAATAACTATTGATAAGTCTTTTCTTACTGTTTTCGTATACTGTACCTAGATAGTTCTTGTCGACTTTCCCACTCAATACACTTTGAATATCTAAGTAGAATCCATGCAATGGCTTGAATACATGATGCACCATCAACGAGAATTTCAAACTTTGTAGCAACTTGAATTCACCATCCAATATACTTTCCTTGGTTTGTTTGACTTTGCTTGCAAACGTATCAGCACTGATGAAGTGATTTTCACTCTTGCAAGCGAGGAATATGCATGTAAAGATCAAGTTCTTAGGATGAAGGTCCAAAACAGAGAATGAAATATAAAACTTTTTGAAAAAACTCATTGCAGTCGCAGACACTTCTGAAGGAAGTTTCAATTTCGCACAGAATACTTGCACTTTTTGAGTGTATAAAGTAACAATTTGTAATTGCTCACTTCCTGAAATACCCAAACCAAACTCAGTTTTCAATGCTTCAGTCTCTTCTTCAGTCATATCAGCGATATTTTCTGGATTTGAGAGGAATTCTTGAAGTTTGGTGTTGTATCTATCTCTGGTGGACATTGCTATACTCTCTCTTATTTCAATCAAGTCATCTTTAGTAAAAGACCATTTTGTAAACTGAGATGAGTTTCTATAAATGTCATCATCAGTAATTCTTTGATTTGAATATAAAGCTGAAGTTGCTGAATCAGTCTTAACAGAAGCCATGGTTGTCAAGTTGGGTTTGGTGAATTATATGTATATATACAATTATTCTGGAAAAAAAAAAGCTACAAAAAAAAAAAAATTAGGTTTATCATTTCGACACCTATAAGTTTTATAGAAAAAAAACGCTTATAGGCAAATGCTCAGAAAACAGTACCAAAGAGTAAATCAACTTCATTAATAAAATAACATTTATAAGTTTATAAAATCAAATTTATATACACATATAGAGGTCTAAATCCACCTTAGGATAATGAATATCAGGTTTGAATAAGGAATATTAATATATCAGCTTGAACTTGGAGTGAAACTGTTATGTTGTTTTTTTTTTTTGTTGTTGGTATATTTACATGTCAATACCATCACTGGTAAGAACTAATAAACGGTTACATTATTATTTTCTTGTTCCTTTGGCAATCCAAACACATCATATGAGATACCACCTTCATTTATATTCTTTGAATGTTAAGTTATTCTCATTTCTTATTTTTATTTTGAAGTAATCAATGTCAAAGTCATAAAACCAAAGAAAGGAGTATTTCATTTTTTGGTTCAACAAACTTTTCCATTGTAATTTCTTATTTGATTTTTCTTGGTCATTGCATAATATTTATTTATCTTATTTTTGTTTTTAAATCAATGCAGTTTTAATATATAAATGAATTGAGTATCATATTAAACTAACATTAAATTTAGAAAGTAGAAACAAAGGATTCGGTAGTAGACTTTAATTCAGCTAATTCTTCCTTGGTTAATTGACCCTTTTCTCTGATAGAAGCTAAGATACCTTCGTTGTTAGCCTTTAAGTAGGCTAAGAAGGATGATTCGAATTCAGCGATTCTAGATAATTCGATGTTATCTAAGAAACCACTAACACCAGCGAAAATCAATGGAACTTGTTCTTCAGCAGATAATGGAGAGTATTGAGCTTGCTTTAATAATTGGGTTAATCTTTCACCTCTAGCTAAGGTTTGCTTGGTGGAAGCATCTAAATCAGAACCGAATTGAGCGAAAGCGGCGACTTCTCTATATTGGGCTAAGAATAATTTCAAAGAACCAGCGACTTGCTTCAAAGCCTTAACTTGGGCAGCAGAACCGACTCTGGAAACGGATAAACCGACGTTGATAGCTGGTCTAATACCCTTGTAGAATAATTCGGCTTCCAAGAAAATTTGACCATCAGTGATGGAAATAACGTTAGTTGGAATATAAGCGGAAACATCACCACCTTGGGTTTCAATGACTGGTAAAGCAGTCATGGAACCACCACCTAATTTAGGATGCATCTTAGCAGCTCTTTCTAATAATCTAGAGTGTAAGTAGAAAACATCACCAGGGTAAGCTTCTCTACCAGGAGGTCTTCTCAACAATAAGGATAATTGTCTGTAAGCAACGGCTTGTTTAGATAAATCATCGTAGATGATTAAGGAGTGCTTACCGTTATCTCTGAACCATTCACCAATAGCGGCGGCAGTGAAAGGAGCAATGTATTGTAATGGAGCGGCTTCAGAAGCAGTAGCGGCAACAATGATGGAGTATTTCAAAGCATCGTGTTGTTCTAAGGTTTGGACTAATTGAGCAACAGTGGATCTCTTTTGACCAACAGCAACGTAGACACAGTATAACTTCTTGGTTTCATCAGCACCATCGTTCCATCTCTTTTGGTTTAAGATGGTATCTAAAGCAACGGCGGTCTTACCAGTTTGTCTATCACCAATGATCAATTCTCTTTGACCTCTACCAATTGGGACTAAGGCATCAACAGCCTTTAAACCGGTTTGGACAGGTTCGTGAACAGAGGTTCTTGGTAAAATACCTGGAGCCTTGACTTGAGCTCTGGATCTGGCAACGGTTTCGATTGGACCCTTACCATCGATAGGGTTACCTAAAGCATCGACAACTCTACCTAGTAAACCAGGACCGACACCGACATCGACAATCTTACCGGTTCTCTTAACAACTTCACCTTCCTTGACTAATCTATCGGAACCGAACAAAACGATACCAACTTGACCAGGTTCTAAATTCAAGGCCATACCCTTAACACCGGAGGCGAATTCGACTAATTCTTCGGCTTGACAGTTGTTTAAACCGTAAACTCTGGCAATACCATCACCGACGGACAAAACCTTACCGGTTTCGTTTAAGTCAGCAGCACCGGAGACACCCTTGATCTTCTTTTCTAAGATGTTGGAAACTTCGGTTGGTTGAGCTTTGACACCAGCAAATCTTCTACCAGCAACAATGACGGCTGGTCTGATGGTTTGCTTGGCTAAGGTCTTGGAGACTAATTGAGCAACTGGGGCAACAGTTTTAATGGATCTAGAGAACATTTTCTTTGTTTATAATATTATGTAGTACTTTTGAATAATAGATAAGTCTATATTATTAATTTTTATTAATTTATAAGTTTATTTTTTTTTTTAATGGAATATACAAATGTAGAGTGTTTTATTTTGCAAATATATGAATCTTGTTATGGGTAAACGTTTAGTATTTCTTTTGGTTATTTTGATAATTATGTGGAAATAAAAATTGATTCAGTTGTAAATTTGAAAAATAGAGTTTATAAGTGGTCTTCTAAATGAATATAAAAAAAAACTTGGTATAAGTTATTTAATTGATCTTATGATAATATCTAAAGTTGGTTTTTACAAGTAGTTTCTTCAATATCAATAACAAAAAGTGTTCAATATGTAGTTACATAGCTAAACAACCATAAAAAAAATTTTCAAAAGATGAAAGTTTGAAGTAACCAACCTAAGCACACACTAAAGGAATAAAAAAAAAAAATTTTTTTTACTGCAATTTTTTTTTTTTTACACCAAATAATTTTTTTGCTTCGGAAGTGGTTTATGATTTTTTTTGAGTGTAAAAAATTCGAAAAAAAAAAAAAAAAGAAAAAAAATTTTCACACTGGAGGAAGAAAAAAAACAAAAAAGCAAAACATCGTTTGACGCTTAAGGTGGGAAACACACACACCAATTGGAGGCTTACTCGATTTTCTGTTGGTTGAAAAAAAAACACACACACACACATCCGCACACGGGGAAGGTGCGTGCACTCGGACATAAACACTCAATGTGTTAACTTGTTGGTTTATTTTTTTTAATTGGTCAACTTATGTCCGGTATCACATGCTATTATTTTTTCAATCAATGATATATTTTTTGTTGAAAATGAAATACATAGGCTATATCCGAAACTGGTACCAAGTTCCTTTAACCCAAAAAAAATAAAATACCAAAGTGGGGGCAAAGGAAAAATCAGCCGCGCCTATAATTAATTATACTCATCTCACCCTTTAGATTTGGTATATACATCTTTAAGCGCTTTTGACTATAATTGGACCTTTCCCTCTTAGAATGTGTGGTAATTGGTTAACATATCATCTTCTCTTTTTTTTTGAGCTTCTTAGTTATCTCTATCTTCATCACTAGAAAAATGATCAGTGTTTGATAGTCAACCAAGAAAGCCATTGCCTTTTCATACTCTAAATATCCCAAGAAAAAATATACATTAACCGATTATTCTCAGTATACTATGTTATTATATGATTTAAAGCACTCTCAATTATGGGCGGCTCTTACAATAACTGGAATTTTTCTATTGAACTTCATAATATGGAGTGTTTATATCAATTCAACAAAAACATCATTATTATTTACAGGTCTGCAAAGTTACTACGATTACAGTAAAATAGAATCTTCTAGAGTGAACTACTTGGAAAATTTAAAGACTGATATTAAACACAGCTGCAAACGTGATAATGAAATGCTAATTCAGCAATACAATAGACTCGATGATAGCAACGTTTATACAAACTCTATAATCAAGAAATACATTGAGTGTTATGCAGACCCAGAAAAATGTGAAATCAACAAACATGCTAGAAAACACCTTCTTGAAAGAGGTGTTAAGAAGATGAAAAACAAACTAAAGTTCCTTAAATCCCAACAAAAAGATAAAAGAAGAGCCACCAAACAGACTGCAGATTCTGAAGAGGGTGACATAAATGAGGATCTAAAAGACCTGATCTCCTCTGAGGCCAGTGCTATGGGTAGCTTTGAACAGCTACTTCTCTACAGAGACAAATCATTGCAGTGGTTGCAGTCACTACAAAATCACCATGGCTTCGAATACGATTTTTTGAAGATGGAACTAATTTCTAACAGCTTCAACCAAAAAAACCTATTTTCCAAGCAGCCATATGTTGCAAACGGTTACTTAGGTCTAAGAATAAGCAATTTGGGCTTTGGATTTGCCTACGACAGTGATGATACACATGGACGCATCATTGACAACTCTTGGCCATTGAAAAACAAAAGATACACAGGCGCTTACTTAAGCGACTTCTACTGTCTTCTACCAAAACTTCCTTACACCAACTTCCCAGAATTAGACAATGATGGGTGGCCAAGTGTTATTTCATCAATACCATACTGGAATGACTTTTCCGTTAAATTTACAGATGATCTAGGGGAGCTGCATATACTAGATGCAAACAATCCAAATATGAATACATCTGATTTTAAAAACTTTAGACAAACTCTTTCAATGAAGACTGGTGTTGTCACCACTACATTTGAATGGTTAGATAAAATCAAAATTGATGTTGAAGTAATCGCCAACAAGAAAAGATTTTCTATGGCTTCTGTTGTTTTTGATGTTGAATACATTGGCAAGGAACCAATCAGTAATAATATGAAGTTGGTCATTGAAAACAAACTTGACTTTGATACGGGTGAAAGAATTGAAATGGTCAAGCATGGTTTTGATACAGAGAGCAAAATCATGTACATGGAAGTTTCCCCCTCAAATGTTCCTTATTCATCAGCTGCCATTGTTGAGTCGATCTATGTCAATTCATGCTCAAATATAGATGAGAATCTAACTGGTTCTTTGAAGAAAATGATGAGCCACAGGATTTTCTCTAAGCGATATGATGAGAACGACTACGACTTGAAGTATACCAAGACTCCAAAAGCCGTTATTGGGGAATACACATTCAACGATTGGGGAAAGAACTTCAAACACTGTAAAAACATCAGAATGATAAAGCTGTTATCTATCCATTCATCTGAATTAAGTATCGACACCGATCTGTCTGTTTTTGATCTTTCATTAGAAAAAGTCCAAAAGTATTCTGTTGCTGGGAACATTCCTATGGAGTATCACAGATTGAAGATTTTGCATATCAACAGATGGAAAAATTTCCACGAAAAAGAGAGTTTCATTGAAATACCAAGTGACGCCTTGCTGGAAATGGTTGTTAGAGCTTCATTGTTCCATATGTTTTCAAACTTAAGAGAGTTTAACGTTAACCCCAACAGAGGATTGCCTATATCTCCTTCTGGGTTGTCATCGGACTCTTATGGTGGTATGGTCTTTTGGGACTCTGACCTATGGATTCTTCCTTCTTTGATTCCTTTTTCCCCAAATGTTGCCAAGAACATGATCCAATACAGAAATTCATCTGTGGCCGAAGCCAGAGAAAACTGTGTTAAACATGGATATGAAAATAACGGCATGGTCTGTTTCCCTTGGACGTCTGCAAGATTTGCAAATGAAACCAGCACAGGGCCTGCTGTAGACTATGAGTACCACATTAATATCGACATTGTTTTCTCATTTTTGACATATTACTTAGCAGGTAATTTCGATGATCAACAAGAAGACGAAGAGTTTTTAAAATATACTCTATGGCCAATGATGTCGGATACATGCAAGTTTATGTCTGCTTATGTGCAATACAATGAAGTTGAAGGCAGGTATGAAACCTTCAACTTGACTGATCCAGATGAGTATGCCAACCACATTAACAATGGTGCTTACACAAATTTTGCCATAAAGACTCTTTTTGGATGGACCATAGATTTCAGTCAACACTTGAACTATACAATTCCTGATCGATGGAACGACATCTTTTTCAAAATGTACATTCCCATTAATAAAAACAACATCACTATGGAATACGAGGGCATGAATTCTTCAATAATAACCAAGCAGGCAGATGTTTTGCTAAACATTTTCCCGTTGGGGTCATTCAATAAAGACAGAAACTACCAGAATTCTCTAAACGATTTGAAATTCTATACTTTAAAACAGGCAACGGACGGGCCAGCAATGTCTTATCAAATTTACGTTGCTGTAACCCACTCCTTACTAAATCACGGATGCTCCTCACAGTCGTTCCTTTATAAATCAGTTATTCCATACTTGAGGCTGCCTTTTGCACAATTCAGCGAGCAGGCTGATGATTCCAACCTCAAATTCCCACCGGCCTTCCCATTCTTGACAGCAAACGGTGCTTTCATACAAAGTGTCATTTTTGGGTTGACTGGTATAAGATTCAATTATGTGATGAATGATGGTAAAATTGAAAAGGTACTTGAATTTAACCCAAAGGCTTTGAAGCTGCTTCCAGGAGGTATTTCAATAAGAAACTTCAAGTACTCCGGAGGAACTTTTGATATCACAATTTCTGACTATACCGCTTCTATTGTCTATACCATTGGGAAAAAACCTATAGTGGTTAAGGTTCCTAGCTTTGAGTGTCTTGAGTGTCACTCTGATGACATGCATGCTAACAATACGGAACAGTCGTATGATACATTCAATCTAGCTCCCCAAGAAACTCTGGAGCTGGAGCTATATCATCTGGAAGAAAACATTGCTGATAATGTTGCTGAGTGTAAGTTGATTACTAGTTTAAATAAAGGAGCTCCCAGTGAAATTAGTTTGTCTGCAAATGATGGTAACAACGAAACGCATTTCCAACCCTACAGTATGTTTGAGACGAATATCATCATCGACATAGGGCCTTTTGACTCAACTGTTTTGAAAGGTGGTCATATCATTTGGGGTGAAAGACCTGCAAAGAACTTTTCTGTATACGCATTGCAGAATTCTCAATTGGCCAATATTATCAAAAACACTGATAGAATGAGTTCTATGGACAGATACCCTCATTTGTCTAAAAGAGAGGCTGACTTCAAACTCAACAGATTAGGTGTTGCTTTGGCTTATGGGGAGATTGAAGCATACAAGTTCAAAAAGGCCTCCTTGCCATTGCTTGTGGACCATAGAGTAAAAGTAAGTGAGCCGTTTGAAAAAACCATTGAAGTGGGTGATGGTATCAACATTCCACCCTACAACGAAACCTCTTTTAGCTTCGATTACACGAAGCTGTGCAAGCACTCAGAATTGGACCTCAAGGAATCTCCAAACCCAGACAATTTGGAGAATATCTTTAATAACAAGGAATTCCAGCAATTCTCATGTGGAAACTTCGACGACTTTGAAACAAGATATGTAATGGTCAGCTTTGAGGGTATCTACGGCTGGGACCAGGAATATGAGATGCCAGAGAACGTTGATGATTCCGAAAAGTTTGGTGCAACAATAAGAGAAATTGCATTGTTCTGATATATATCTGGCTATTAATGATTGGGTTTTTAAAAAAGAAATATTATGTATTTTTATTGTTAACTGCTTTTCAGGGGGGGTTGGATATCAAGGTCAACGTGCTTTTAGCATTGATCAAACCTTTAGTTTTTCTAAAAAAAAAAAAAATTATGTTTGCAGAAAAAGCAAAAAAATAAACAAAACATGCTCCTTCCGCGGATCGAACGCGGGACCTACAGAATTTCAGTCTGGCGCTCTCCCTACTGAGCTAAAGAAGCTTTGTAATTATTTATTGAAAGTAAATTACTGTTTAGATTTGTATCAAATCAACCATTTAACAAAATTTAGCGTTTTCAACTTTTTTAAACACATTGCGCCCTTCAGCTTATGCTCAGCCATAATGGTTTTGATCCTAATTGTTGCTTGGTCCTTGTTTTTTTAGTTTATTTAATACATTCCCCTTGATGTCCATTTATTTCTGCCTTTGGCATTGCTCTTGGAAAGAAGAATTAAAATATACGGTTTCACGTGACTATAATGGACTAGGTATCTTTTTTTTTTCTCCCCTAAAGATTGAATAAATCAGCCTAATCAGATCTTCATCTAAAAAACAAATATGTTTTAATTTTAAAAAAAAAAAAAAAAAAAATTTACACGTTGTTCAAAACTCCTACATAAACCATACAACAAAAATGGAAAAGATCAACTCTCACTTCAAAGAATTAGAAAGCAAATTAACTGGCATCAAAGTATTTGAACAGTTCCACAGCAGAACCAAGTTACCAAGAAGTTATTTAGTTTGCGGGTGTGCTGCTCTGTACATTATTATGGTCTTGTTGGATGCAGGTGGTTTAGGTCAAATCCTATGTAACACCATAGGTTTCGTCTTCCCATCATACTTGTCTTTGAAAGCTATAAAGTCTGTTAACAAATCTGATGACACCGATCTACTGATCTATTGGGTCGTTTATGGGTTCTTCAACGTCATAGAATTCTGGAGTAAATCTATCCTTGGTTGGATTCCATTCTACTTTTTCTTCAAAACAATTTTCTTAGGGTTCATTGCTATTCCACAAACTGGCGGTGCCAAGTTTATTTACAACAAAGTGATTTCCCCACTTAGTGAAAAGTACATTTTAAATCACAAAACTGACATTTATTCCACTAAAATCACCAATGAATTGGAAGATCAATTAAAAAAAAAAGCTGCCAAGGCTACTGGTTTCTCTATCTAATCAAAGCTGCAAGTCACTAGCTTAAAATATGTCTATATATTTTTATCAAATTTATAATCAAATTGTTCAACATTAGAAATGTTCTGGATCTTATACTGGATCTTTATTCTTGTCATCAAATGACCTTCTCCTGTGATTTTGAAGGATTGTTTTTCAACAGTGTTCGACTTAACTACACTATTTGATAAGTGCCCAACAGTAATATTCTGTGTCTTTCCAACAGCTACAAACGTGTGTAATTCTGAAATATCGTTATTTCCTATGTTCTGGTAATAAACCTCTAAGTTAGCTTCGTGCTTAGACTGCGTTAAATGCAAGGAAGTGCTGTAGAACAACTTCAAATCGTTGTTGGAGAATATCTCCACGCTATCATAAGGAACTTCGTTTCTCACTTGGTCTTTTTTGCTAACCTCTATACTGCTAGAAAACAAGTCAGTTAATAAGTCAACTTGTTTACTACCATCATTGTTATTTGCATAGTTTATATTTACAGACTTTCCTGAATCATAAGTTTGTAAGTGTTCAGGCATCTTGGCAAAAATTTGTCTTTTCTTATCAGCAGGCTGGGAGAATAGACTTAATAGCTGATTAGCTTTGATACTTAATGTAAGATTTCCTGATTTGCCAGCATACATTATTAGCAATTGTCTCAATCTCTCAACTAATGGCTTGTCAGTAATATAAGTGGACACTTTAGCAGCAGCGACAACCAAGTAGTTGATGATGTAAGAGGACTTTTCATCAGCTATTGGATTGTAATAGTCGTTAGATATTTGGTAGAAGTAAGTCACTATCTTATCGGAAACAGGTTTAGGATTGTTTCTAGATAAAGTTTCTAAAATGAAAGAGCCGTATTCACCAATGCACCAGATGGATAAGATTTTGAAAGCAAAATTGCACTCAAAGAAAATTTTATCTTCTTTTGTGATATCATTGGAAAATAGCAAATTGATCAATTCCTTGATAAACTCAACAGAAACCTCATTTGGCAGATTGTTTATCACACTCATTACTTCACTCACTTCTTCATTCTTTAAGTAAAATCCACAATACAGGATAGCTCTTGTTAAATATTTTATGTTTTCTACTGACTCAAGAACCTTGATTTCCAACAGCTTAACAAAACAATAATTGATTAATTCACTATCAGAAGATGTAGCTTGGGACAAAAACTCTATAACATGGTCTAAAATCACAGTTTGGCTGGCTAACTTTTGATTTTGCAAAATTCCAAAGATAACTTCCAGGGAACGTCTTTTGATTGAGAAATCCGATTCATACATGCATGATAAAATAAACTTCAAGTTCTTTTCGTCTAATCTGTCCATGTATTGGATTCCCTGTGATAAGGTTTTCATGGCAACGTATTTGTGATTAGGGTCTCTTGAAGATAAGAATTTGATCAAAATGTCAACAGCCAAGCTTTTCAAACTAGAATCTAATGAATCAACCATAAGAATTGTTTTGATAGACTCATACTTAACAGATAGTGAAAGTTTTGGAACAGCTGATTTTTTACCACTATTAGAAACGTTCTGTAAATCCGGCAAGCTTTGATGATTCATGATCTTCATCAAACATTGTTTAAACTTAGAATGTACGCTTTCGCCTACATCGTTACCATATAGTGTGAATATTTCTCTCAATGTTTCCAATAAAGAACATTGCAGGAAAGGATCAGTTACCCCGTTTATTTCGTATTCAGGTGCAACCACGAGTAAAGACAAGTTTTCCAAATAAGAGATAAATTTCTCAGTCAATGGACCAACAATACTCTTCTTTATCATCAAATCGAAATTGTTATCAAAGTCATACTCTTTCTTATACTGAAAACTTGTTTGAATAAAATCTAACAAAGATAATAGCAAACCATGGGTTGTGTCAGCTTTCTTTGAAGACCCATCACTGTTGAAAAAAGTATTGAAAATGTCGCTAATCAAATGATCATTTTCTGAACTATAGAAATGAACCAACAAGTTAGGATCCTTTTTTATCAAAGAGCTTGCAGCCACCAATGAGTGTTTTATTAAGTAGTTGTTGTTACCTGTAGAGTTTGTTAATAAGTTATCAATCTTTCCAATGTTCTCCAAACATTTTTTAATCAAGCTTATCAAATCAGTACACAAGTCTCTGGCTAAATCTCTGTTTGCCAAAGATCCCAATGTTTGTAATGCCAGACCTGCAATGTACTTGTTTGCGTTGTTAATATCATGGCTGATAACATTAGTAATCAAAGTCAGTAGCTCTTGGTTGTCATCTTTTAACAAAATAGAAGCTGCTAGATAGCCTAGTCTTTTGTTTTCAAAATCATTTCCACCTTCGTAATTTAAAGTAGATACACTGGCTGATGACTTGGAAAGTAAATTTATACAATCAACCTGACCAAAGGTGGTATTTTCACCTAAAACATATAGGTACAGCAATTTGGAAGTGTATGTTCTTCTTCTCTCACCCTGAACGGAATCATCTTTTAATCTAGTTCTAATTTTAGCAGCCTCCTTGTTGATGATATCTCTTTCTTTCTTAGGTGTGCTCGCGGCCTTCACGTCTTTAATAAAGGTTCTCAAAGATCCCATTTCTCTATTAAATTGATATTGATGTTTGGGTTTTGCAAGTTTCTGCTTGTTTTGCCAAAATATTTGTGTTCCTAAAAGTAAACACCTTAACTTTTTTTTTTTTTTTTTTAGTTTTTTTTTTTTTCTTGGTTCAGAGTCTGGTCGAAGTTGAAGAATAGCTGCTGATGTGGGGGGGAAACCGTCAGTAAAAACTCTCTGAAACAAAACCAAAAAAAAAGCAGTCTTTGACTGCTCCAATAATTCTTAATAGCCTTTGAATCTTTGATATTTTAGATTGCTTGTATTGGATGGCATAGTAATGGGTTTAATAATACTAATTCACATTATAGTATTCTGAAAAAATGTTTGCGCTTACACTTGGTAGCGAGCAAGCATGTGCTGAAATCAAAATCACGTGAGCATACATGCATAAAGATCACAATGATCTACTGTTTTAACTTCAAAAGAGATTCATAGTTCATAAAAACAATAACTTAATTAGTTATCCATCAAAATAATAAAGTTTCCTTTCTTCTGTAAAAAGAAATTATAGAATGTGTTTCCGGTAAAAAGCGACACAGTATTACAAGTGAAGCAGTTGCTGTAAAGACTGATACAGCTAACACCACCAACTGAATTTGTCAAATATCTAAAAATTAGTGCTGTTATACATAAATCAAATCACCAAATGTCTTTGAGCAACATTAATGGTATCGTAATTTGTAGATACTCCATACAAATAGGTTAGTTAAAAATCATTTCCTATTTAGGAAATATAAATGAGATTTGTTCAAATAATCTAAAAATTTTACAGCTTATTAAAAAAAAAAAGCGGTGCCGGATTTCTTAAAGCTGTACGTAGAGTAATTCATTATAGAAAAACGCGTTTAACTGTTTTAAAATATATATTCAAACTTAAAATACTTTCTCTACCAGAAACAATTAAAAATCAAGTTTGAAAAATACCACATTTCCAAAAATTGACTCCAAAAATAAACTGATTTACTTTTTGAGAGAGTCATCCCATAAACCTCTATCTGAATTATATCAGTCATAAATTTAATCAACTTGTTAAAACTATAAACAAAACCCTATAATAGCAATCAATTACTTGTAAATGGTATGCAATAAAATCATATTGAATCTTGAGAAAACAAGGATTTCAAACACTGAATATTATATAGTTCAAAACGTCAATCTGCCCAAAGAGACGTCCACAAAAAGAGTGGCTGATGGATGGATAAACATTTCACAATGCTTTAAGCTGGAGACTACATACTCAAACCAGAGCAAAAGACAAAGAATTATAGAAGAAGAAGAGAAGTCAGGTAACATTTATGTTGAGAAAGTCATAGGTGGCTGGGGTCGAATCCAAGGTTCATGGGTATCTCCGGAGGATGCCATTTACTTGTTTAAAAAATACTTATTTAACAACTTTGTGAACCTGACCATACTGACATTCAAAGAAAAGAAAGAAGAGCCCTTGCCCGTTAAGCAAGACGTTAAGAACTATCAGGCTATACAATTTGAATTTGATGCAGTGGATGAGTCTTTGCCAAGTTCTACAAAGAAGGAGCATAAAACTCCAAAATCTCAGAAGTTGAAAAACGGAAATAACAAATCCCAAGATCTCAAGAACAAGAACGCTTATAAAAGAGTTTCTTTAAATCAGATATCTTCAGAAAATTATGATACAGCTGGTTATGTTATGAAGAATCACAATGAAACATTGGGCTCTTTTAATAACAGCATAATAAAATCTGAAGAAAGCCCACTGAATACTCGTTCGGAAAACGAATCAAAGCTTACATCTGAATCACCTTATAAAAAAATTAAACTTGAAAACACAACAGATCAAACTTCCTTTTTTGATAATCATAGATCTGTCTTTCCAGGAATGCAATCAATAATAAGTAATAAGCAACCTGGCTACGATAACCACAACTTAACAACAACGCCATATAACCCAAAATCCGGATCGGGTCATTACGAACTTTCAACATTCAAGGATTACAACATTGTAAATTCCATGCAATTTGAAAGTGGCGACAAACATCAAGGCTCTGTTATTAAGCATATGAAAAACGGAAGCCAAGATTCACAGGACTTTGCCTCTTCTATGAACTCCCCTTTAAACAATAAAGTTTATCAATCCAAAGTAGTATCGGCTATTCCATCTGCACAACCAATTAAGAAGCCTAGAATGAATGGTGAAAAATTCAAGAATCTCATAATCAAAGCATTGGAAACAGAAAATGAAAACGATGATATAGTGACTATCCTGTACGCCACAAAGTTTCCTAAAAACTTAGATCCAAATTTCCAAGTAGATCAAGAAGGTAACACTGCTTTGCACTGGGCAGCAGCTCAAGGAAACGTTGCATTGGTCAAATATCTAATTGAAGTTCTGAAATCTGATCCTTTCAAGTCTAATTTGAAAGGTATGAATTGTGTTTCCAAGTCATTGTTCTTTGACAACAACTACAAAAAAAATAGCTTCCAGACTATTCTGACTTTGCTGTCGAATTGTCTAATTATACAAGACGGAAATGGAAAGTTACCATTGCATTACATCACAGACCTGTGTTCTTTAAAAGTTAAAGATATCAACGTTAGTATTTACTACCTAAATTGGATCTTGAAATTCTTATCTATTGAGGTGGATGTGCCTATGAAGAAAAACGATGGGAGCAATGAAGTAGTGGTTACTAGACAAGATTTTTTGAAAAATGGGTTGAACTACCAAGATCGTGACGGAAACACACCACTGCATGCATTAGCACTTAATGGGAACGTTCAGTTGTACAATCATTTCATATCACTAGGAGCTGTTCCCAATTTGCCCAATTTGAAAGGCGATACTCCCCACATAATCATGACTAAAGTTACTGGGGAAATGAACAGAAACTTGACATCAAAGCTGAAAGATGCTGTATCTTTGGGCACAGGAACCTTAAACAGTGACTTATCAGAAAAGGAAATCAGTCTTGAAAAGCCTAATTCAAAAAGAGAATCGATTCTTTCTGACGAGACTGAACTACAGGCAAGTTCTGAAGTAAACAACAATGACGATTACATGAATGATCCTAAACCACCAATTTTGAAGCTAGAAAAAGGCGATGATGATCTGAAAATTAACGACTTCAAGAGAGAGGCAGCCAATCCATTCAAAAGCTCGACAAAGAACAACAGTAGAAAACCTACTATCCCAGATTTAAGAAACTATGTTTCGTATGACATGAACATATTCCAAAATTATGAGACAGGCGGGAAAATAGAAAGAACATCTTCAAGAGCATACTCAAAGAGTAGGTCTGAAAAGCTGGCGCCGCTGAACATTTCAAAAATCAACTCTGCAAACAACACTATTTTGAAAAGATCACCAGACCCAAATGCTGTGTTTTTACAAAGAAATAGATTAAAAAACCAAAATATGGTTGATGCTTTGAAGAACTTCAATAATAAAATGAACGAAGCTTACGGAATTCTCAATAAAATATATGGTGTAAGGGAAAATAGGCTCATTGACTTAGAAAGGAGAACGAAGAATGTTAAGGGGAAAAATGCTTTGATGCATGATCTGCATACTTCCTATGAAGTTGAAAAATCAAAATTGAAAAACCCTGAGAATGACAAAGACATAAAGTCGAATCTGAAAACAATACACGATGAATGGAAATTTGTTATTCAAGAGTCGCTGATTGCCCAATTAACATTGAAAACACTAACAGTATCTAAAAAAGGGCAGTCGAATAGCGATGAGGAGAGATTGACCAAATTACAAAAAATTAGGGAACTGCTGAAGCTTGATAATGTCAAAGCAAAGATGTTTGGTATGATGGACAATAGGAAAAATGAAAAAGAAGAAATGACAAAGAAAATGTATGTCAATCTATTAAAAAAATTGATACTTGAAAGCAATGACAAGCAATAGATGTGATTCGCATTATTTATGAGAGATTAAACCCGTATATACAAAATTTATTATTAAAAACTGCATTTTTTGATTAACTATTTATCAAATTTTAATAAAACACATTTATTTACATTTGTTAAAGGAGTTTGTTAATTAATATTAAATTGTTTTAAACAAAGGAAAGTATTTAATACTTTAATAATATTTTAACTTTTTTATATGTAAACAAAAAAACAACCACTATATCACGTGACAAGTACCAAACAAAGTATATACATTTTTTAATTATGTGAATAACAGAGAAAACTACTAGTTCAACTTTTTTCTTTCATTTAACTGCTTATATCGGTAGTTTTTCATGGCAAGGTCACCACAATGAATATGACTAATCATCTATTGTACATAGTCTGAACAAAGAAATAACTATGCCTGTGCTATTTAATCTTAATACCAGAGCACAGGTTAACTTGCCAGAAGCTACATTACCTTTTTGGGAAAAGCCTTCCATACTGCATCTCTTTTCTTTTTTTTTTTTTTTTTCTCCCCTTCTTTTCTTTTTTTTTTCTTT
>JAJLRV010000151.1:20035-56909 GCA_030567235.1 Hanseniaspora clermontiae | reverse complement strand
ACACATGTACATTTTTCATTAAATATCATAATAACAGTTCACTTAAACATTGTTCTTATTAACAACAGTAGCTTACAAACCCAAGATTAATATCCTTATCTTTAATACCACATATACAATAAAATAATGACTGCTTACTGGAGATCCGTTGGTTACACCTACAACAAATTCGTTGCTACTCAAGCTGCCGTCTTAAGAAATGCTCTAAAAAGCAACTTACAAACCAACAAGGTTTTAGAAAGATCTAAGACTGATGTCAAGATCATCAAATTCGAAAACGGTAAGGCCGCTGAACCAGTTGCTTTGAACAAGTAAACTGTTTAAAAGAAGATAAACAGCAAAATACAATACGCTATTTTGTTTCTGTATTTTTTATAAAAACAACAACAAAAATAAATTACAAATCTAATAAGGTACAAGAGATCACTAGTAGTTCAATAATGATAAATTAACAGTCTTCTATGAATTTGCATTGATAGGAGCCAATAGACGAATCATATGCGACAATTTCGCCAACATTTATTTGATATAAATATTCTAATGATAATGAAATAGGAGTAAATAAACTTTAGAATTATAAGAATCCTGTTTTTCTTTTTTTTTTTTGGCTTTTTTTGTAGTGTATATGAGTATTTCAATATCTCATCTACAACCACATAGAACATGAACTTATATATCCTATGATTAAGTTTTATTATAATGTAAACCATGTATCTAGCTTTTCTTTTTTTTAAATTCCTTTGTTCGTTAAGATTGTTTCACTGCAATGCCATTTACATGGACTATATCTTTGAGGAGCAAACTTATGATAGACTTCAAAAGAAGTAGTTTATGAGCAATAGAATTCGGCACATCACTGCTTTAGTACGCTGATGCACTGGTTCAATGCTGATTCACGGATATAAGCCATGCTCACGTTTTCCTTGCCAAATTCAAATCCTAGGGGTAGAATCAATGGCTCTAAGCCGAATATAGGACTCGATTCACACGGCCCATGAGCAAAAAAAAAATTAAAAAATTTTCTTTTTTCAATATGCCGCTTAATCAAATAAATTTCAAATAACCAAACACTTTCCTTATTCCAGATTATCACCAACAGTTGATAGTCACTTTAAAAGATTCATTTAAAATTGTCTTTAATCATCTAGACTGTGAAGTATTTTTTTTTTTAGAATTTGAAACAGTAAGTCCAAAACAAAAAGACATATTGCAATCTATAACCAATACTCTTCAGTAAAATAAAATACATCCACAATGATTTTTACAAGAATGAATAGTAGGTGTCTGATGCCTTCTACAACAACAACTATAAAATCAATACAAAATACTTTATTAACTAGGAATTTCTCCTCTTTTGGTGCATCCAGGTTAGCTGCCAAACCTTCAATCAAAATTTATAAAAATTTAACAACAAAGACAAATATATTCAATCACCAAACGAAATTATCATTTTCCCAATCTTTTGTCAAAAGGCAGTCTGACGGGAAAAAGAAAGTAGAAAACGAAGAAACCGAACCTGATCAACAATGGTTCAATATATTCAAAAATAGTAAAAGCAAAAACGGAAATAAACAGTCCTTCAACTTTGAGGATTACAGAAAGCTAATACAATTTATAAAAAGAGAAAAGAAACTATTAATGACGGTGATACTGTTTACTTTAATTGCAAGTTGTGGGTTTGCCATGCAGCCAAAAGTAACAGGGATTGTTCTTGATAGTATCAAAAACTCCATGGACAACAACATTGCATTTTCAGATACAACTGTCATGGGATATAGCATAGGAGTATTCACTGCTGGATTTGCAGTGCTAATGCTAGTATGCTTTGCATCTTATTGGACTAGATCATATTTGGGGCAAATACTGGGTGAAAAGGTCACTTTGAAAATCAGATCCAAACTAATGAAGTCTTTGATGCAGAAGGATACCATGAAGTTTTACGATGTCAACAAAACGGGAGATTTGCTTTCAAGATTATCTGCTGATTGTCAGCAAGTAAGTAGTGGTATTTCTCAAAGTATAACTGAAGTCTTGAGATCTTCAATGCTTTATGGTATATCTGTTGCCATGATGGCGTCTATAAGTCCTATAATGACCATTCCTGTGTTAGTATGGTCTGGTATATACTTCTTCTTGGTGAGAAATTATGGTGCTCAACAAGTAAAAGTATCCAAGTCTTGGTCTGAAAAACTGGGAGGGTTAGGTAAAATTGCACAAGAACAATTAGATTCCATTAAAAACATCAAAGTCAACAACAGTGAAAGAAAAGAATTAACCAGATACCATGGTGGGTTAAAAGATCTTTTCAAGGTTATTAAAACCAGATCTTTACTGGAAACAAACTTCAGTGTTATAACATACTTGGGTATGGATACACTAGTTCTTGTTTCTTTGTTCTGGGGAGCTTATTCCATTTTATCAGGTGGTAGCATGACTATTGGTAATTTGACTGCTTTCTTGATGTATATTGAATACTGTAGTGTTACAGTTCAATACCTGGGTGGTGCCTTTTCTTCCATAAGTAAGTCTGTTGGTAGTGGTAAGAGATTATTTGAAATTTTAGACGACGACATAACTCACTCTCCATATAAAAATCTACAAAACGGAAAATTAAAGAAGTTCTCTGCAAACAAAGTGGCCAATACAATAGGAACAGGTTTCCCAGTTGAATTCAAAAATGTTGATTTTGCTTATCCACTAAGACCAGATAACTTCATCTTTAAGAATTTAAACTTCAAGATACAAGAAGGATCGTCAGTGTGTATTGTAGGTCCAAGTGGTAAAGGTAAGTCTACCATAGCATCTTTGCTGTTGAAGTACTATCCTGTCAATGCCGGATCCATTATTGTTAACGACCAGAACATATCATCTATAAGCTCTTCTTCTTTGAGAAAGAAAATTGCCGTAGTTCAACAAGTCCCATCTTTGATTACTGGTACTATTAAAGACAACATTTTGTATGGATTGACAGAAAAAGAAGCTAAGCTTATAACACAAGAAGAAATAGAAGAAGTTTGTAAACAAGCTAATTGCCACACCTTCATTTCTCAGCTACCAGGAGGTTACAACGAAAAGATTTCAGGAGGGTCATCAGACAGCAATTCTTTAAGTGGAGGTCAGTCCCAAAGAATATGTATAGCTAGAGCTTTAATGAAGAAGCCGAAGCTGCTGGTTCTTGACGAAGCCACATCTGCTTTAGATGTGAAAAGTGAGAAGTTGGTCAATGACGCCTTGGTAGGACTGGTAAAAAGAAGAGAGTGTACGATCATATCCATTGCTCATAGATTATCAACAATTCAAAGCTCGGAAAATGTTATTGTTCTGAACGATAAAGGGTATGTGGAAGAAGTTGGTCCATTTTGGGAGTTATACAGTGATGACTACAGCGCATTAAGTAAGTTATTGAGAGAAGACATCATGGCTAAGAAGGAAGATAAGAAAAACATCGAAGAAGATGTGGTAGCCAAGAATAACACGGATGATGTCAAAGCACAAAAATGATAAAACGTTTTTTTACAATAGGGTGATTATACTCGTATATCCTGTATATAATATGGCTATAATGTAACGATACAATACACCAAGCCAATTAAATATTGGAATTAAGCTCTTTTTTTTTAATTGTTGTTTCAATATATGAAACAGCAGGTTCGCGTTTGCTTCATCAAAAAAAAAGAAAACAGAAAAAAGAAAACTATTATTTTGGTATATAAGCAAGGTGAAACCTGATCCAGAACCTGGTACAATCAGAAAGAAAAACAAACAAAATTATAACATACATTTAATATAAGTAAACACATGAATATTAAGTTTTTAAATGTGGTGAATATTACACATAGAATGCTTGAAAATTCTGGTGTTAACCTTAATATCGATAGCGACATTGTTGAGGTTTTAAGCTTCTTAAAAGATATGAATAAAAAGCCATCCCAAGATCAAATTGATTTTTTTAACGAACATAAAGAACAAACATTATGCTATATTCAAAACATGTCAAGGCTTACTTGTAAAAACGACATGACTTTGGATATTAGATTATTTCTGGACTTAAAAAATCAATATGATATATTTTTGAAAACTAAAAACATGATTAGTGAATTCAAAGAAATTTATGACATTTTAATACCAAATATAAAAACAGAGCTGGTCTCTGAGAGCAAGGAATTGAACAAGTTGGTTGCATTTAGTGTAATTGATTTTTCACAAAAGAATTCTTACAAAAACGAGCACAGCATAGACAGCTTGTTAGAGCTGTCTAAAAAGGGAGGAAATTTTTTGTTTTTTAATAGAGCTGGTAGAAACAGTACGATTAGTGAAAAAAGACTTTCTTCTTTAAGTACAGATGCAAAATCTATTTCAAAGGAGAAAAGAAACAGCATGCCTCTGTTTTTAAATGAAAGAGATATGATGATTTTTGACGATTTCTTAGAAATAGAAAAATTGAATGATGCTTTGTTTAAAGCTTTGAGAGAACTTTTAAGCGAAAAAATAGATCTTTTTAATAACAAGTACAACACCAACAACAATGCCTTCATAGAAATGATTACTATGATAAAAACAAAATACCTGGAACTAGATTCGATGTTTGAACAACTTTCATCCAATCTTAAAAAGTTTGAGATCAAAATGACTGTTGAGAACTGGTACTCTGCTTTGCTGGAAGTTTTTGAGGACTGTATGAGATATATTGAGAATGAATTCAATAAGGTTGATAAAGTCAATGAATTTGAACTCCCGGAGAAAGTCAAGCTTATAGAAAAACACATTTTATTGTTCAACAATTTGCTTGATAATTCATGGAATGATCAATTATATGACAAAGTAAAAGTATTTAGAAACGCTTTGACAATTTCATGGTCAAAATCCAAAACCAAACACAACATTGTTGACAATTCTCATTGTCAGGATACAGACAAGCTAGAAAAGAAGAGCCCTAAAAGTAAGGATAAACTAAAAGCTCCTTTTGCCATAAGTAATGACTTTAAAGGTAGTAAGCATAATGATTCAAAAGAGGACTTATCCAGAGAAGAAAAAAGAAAAAGCGTAGGGACTGCTTTGTTCCAAAGAATGAACCTAAGAGCTTCATTCATTCGAGAGTTTGACGGGTTGGATATCCACGAAAGCCCAGAGCCTCTGGAGCTTGAAGCCGAAAATATTGGAGTTAGTAACATTGATGACCTTGTCTTTGATACGTCTGAAAGTGGATTCCATTCTAAGGATATTGATTTAGCATTAACTATTAATCCATCTGCTCAGCATTTAGGTTTTTCTTATCGGGACATTAGCATTGATTCATTAAATGAATTCGGAGATACAACATTAAATGACAGTTCACCTTTGAGTGCAAACACTAGCAAGCTTGTGGTAAAATCAGAAACGGTCTTGGGATTTTCAAGAAAAGCCACTAAAATTCCAAACACTGATCTTGGGCTTCTTCACAATAAGGGCAATTCTGATATGGGCATTGCTCATATTCAAGTGACAACTCTAGAAGAATCTATGGATAGGAAAAGAGCAGATTTTATTTGCAACTTAGTGAAATCATATTGCAACGAAAGCATAAAGGTTAAAAACGCCTTTATTAACTGCAAAACAATTAGCTTGTAACATTCATATATATATTTCATAAGAATTAGCTTATAAGGGAGCTCAATGACTGCATAGATTTATATTAAAATAATGTGCACATGGCAATGCTAGTGCACGTGATTTACAGCTAATATTATGTCGACAAACTTTAAACAGAAAAAAAAAAAAATCAAAAAGAAGAAGAAGAAAACACATATAGCAAGACTTCCAAAATATATTTTTAAAGACCAAATAAAAAGTTTTCCAGGTTTTTTATATCAGGTCGATCTTTGGAGTATATAAAATGCTCATATACTCTACGAAAAAGAAATGAGTGAACAAGACAATCAAGAAAAAAGAATGGGAAAGCGATCGTTTTCCTTTAATTCTTCCTTATCTTCAAATGTATCAAGTCAAAGCAGAAAGAGCAGTATTACAAACAGCTTGAAATCTAAAGCAAAGAAGTTCAACAGGTCATTAGGTTTTTTTAATAAAAACAAAATAAATTCTGATGCTTTAAGAGAGGTGAATGATATCAAAATCGATCACAATCATATAAGTATAAACAGTTCAACAAATTCATCAAATAGTAATTCAAGCAATGCGGGATTTCTAATAAAACCGGAACTCAGCAACTTGTCTTTATCTTCATCTGTTGAAGAAAAAATTTCTTGGAACAAAACTAACTTTTTCCCAATGTTGAACAATAATACAGTTTCAATTAGCACAATGGATAGTTTGAAAGAGAACGATACACATTTGATTGGTGATGGTATTGCTAAAGAATTAGTTCTTCCTTATATAGATGACATTGGGCAAACGGGAATTAATCTGTACAAAGTATCTAGAAAAAAAAGAACTTCTTACAATTTCAAAATAGTAGGAAAACAGTTGATTAATTGGAAAGATAAATACATCGATATAAGTTGGATACGAGATGTTCGTGTATTTGACGAAGCTAGAAATTATAGAGAACAGTTTAATGTACCATATGAACAAGGGAAATACTGGGTTACAGTAATATATCAAGTCCCTACAAACAAATTGAAGGCATTGCATTGCTACTCTCCAATCAAACTAGAACTTCTTAAGTTCTATCAGTCTATATTATATTTGATGAACAGGAAACACAAGGCATTGGAGAACTTGATTATTCCAACTATAGATGAATTTACAAATTTTCATTGGCAGAAACTAAGCAGCAGTGAGAACTTGAATAAAAAAGGATTAAGCTTAGAAGATGTAACTGTTATTTGTAACAAATATGATATGTTCTGTTCCTCCAAATACATAGAGAAGCTTTTCCAAGAAAGTGATTTGGATAGCAATGGAGTTCTAAACTATTCAGAGTTCTATGAATTTGTAAAGCTTTTAAAGAATAGAAAAGACATAGAAGCAGTATTTGACAAGATAAAAAATGATACTACCGTGAAGGTTATATCTTTGTCCACATTTGAAAGTTTTATGAAGAATACGCAAAAGTGCACAGACTTCGAATATCAAGAAGTACTTAACAAGTTTAATGTACAAAATTCTGTTGATCTTTCAAAATTTAGGATTATTTTGGAAAATGAAAGGGCTTTTTATGATTCGAATTCTCAAGATGGCTACTACGACCATCCAATAACAAGTTATTTTATATCTTCGTCACACAACACATATTTACGAGGAGCACAAATAGCTGATGAATCCACTATCGAATCGTATATTGAGGTTTTACAGAAAGGGTGCAGATGTGTTGAAGTTGATGTTTGGGATGGTGAAAATGGGCCTGTTGTGTCTCATGGTGTGTTGACGAGCTCTATTTCCTTAAAGAACGTTTTAGAAGTCATAAAAAAATATGCCTTTATAACCACATCATTTCCATTGATTGTTTCCTTTGAAGTACATTGTAAACCCGAAAATCAATACATCATGATATATTTGATAAAGGAATATTTCAATGGGTTTTTGTATACAAACCTAAAAGACCAAACTCAGATCCCATCGCCCAATGACCTAAAAGGTAATATTTTGATTAAATTTACCAAAAGAGGCAAGATTTACAGAGAGCAAAGAGACCAAACAGAGGATGAGGATACATTTAGTTCAGACGATGATTTCTTGGGCATAGACATGTCTCGCCAAGACTCTGGTATCAAATTCAATATTGCTCAAAGATACAAAAAAAAAGTTGATATACTTCCTGAGCTTTTAGAACTAGGGGCTATACATGGAATCAAGTATAATAACTTTCAATGGCCAGAAAGCAAGAAGATAGAGCATTCGTTTTCTTTTAGTGAGAACAAATTCAATAAGATGGTGGAAAACTTTATTACCAAGCTTTTCATTGACAAACATAACAGGCGGTACTTGATGAGAATTTATCCTCATGCCTTGAGATACAAATCCAGTAACTTCAATAACATTATTGACTTTTGGGAATTAGGTGTGCAATTAGTTGCTACAAACTGGCAAACGAATGATTTGGGGCAATGTTTAAATTTAGCAATGTTTCAGCAACCTTTTGTTAATGACAAATCAAATGAATGGAGCTCTGGATACGTTTTGAAACCAGATTTTTTATTACCAAGAATTAAAGTGAAGGAGATGCGACTATTTTATAAACAGTTAAAGGATACACTGGCTTCACAAAAGTATACAATTGATATACTGAGCTGTTATATTCTAAAAAGACCTTTTTCCAACGCCTCTCTAGGGAATGCCTCTGTAACAAACAATGAGAAAGTCCTGACGAGTCCTTCAAGTTCAATCAACAATTCGGATGTTGATGTTACTTTGGAGTTTGAACTATTCACAAACAAGCAAAATGAGAGCACTTTAATGGAATCGTTCCAAATCAATAATGCATTTAAGATAGACAGACTGAAAGGGCAGACTTTGTTTTACAAAGACAATGGGTCAAATCCTCTATGGAACACGAGCCTTGTATTTAAAACCAAGTACCCGTGCTTTACGTTTTGTCACTTTAAAGTAAGAACAAAAGATCACATTTGCTTGGGTGAGGTCTATGTTAAATTGTCAGACCTAAAACCCGGATATAGGCATCTAAATCTTAAAAACAGCAGCACTGGTGAGGCCATACCATTTTCAAAACTATTTTTTAATGTATCATGTATATAGAATAATATTTTTTGTTTTCAAAGAAGTTCAATCTTCATAAGTAAGTTTCCATTTTGTTTCCTTTGATTCGCAGTTGAAAAGGTCATTGGCATCTGTATGACTTTCATAAATGCATTTATCTTCAAAAGTTCTGATGGCTACAAACTGTTGTTTAAGAGACAAACATAATCCCATGCCAAACTTTCCGACTACTACATATCTCCCATACTCTTCTCCATCTGAGCCAAAAATCTTGTATACCTTTGAGTGAATTTTCCCAGCCTTTTCAGTCTGTGGCAAGAGTGAATTAGCAGTTGAATTTAGTGGGTCAAGTGTGTTCCATATTTCTTGATAGTCTTCTATTTTATTATCTGCATCTGGGTTTGCCATAAAGCCCTCTTCTAGTCGATGGTGATTGAAATCTAATTGATCGTAGTCCGCGGTCATGAATAGATCTTTAAATCCTGAAGTTGTGTCTTCAATTTTCTTAAAATGACCTACATCTTTGCCAGGTTGGTCACCAGGCTTGCAAAAGTTATCTAGCTCGTGAATAAAAGCAATAGAGAACAAGTAACCTTGTTTTGCTTGTAGTTCTTCCTCAACACCAGCAATGAACCAGTCTTTACTGCTGCTCTTATTAAGAACAACTCTGGTATCAACAAACTCGTTATTTGATGCTGTCAAAACCCAAGTGGAGGTAGGCTCGTTAAAAAAAGGCTCATTTTCCCACTTAATGAAACTTCTAGTTGAAAATGAGGCTTCACTCATATTGATATCTGTATTTGGCTGCTTTGAATGTTAACTTCTTTTTTTACAACTTGTAAATGTGTATAATTTTTCAGTTTAAATACAAGCGCCAAATGAGCCACATACAGATACGCTTTGGAACAAAAAAAAAAGAAGCGAAAAAAAATTGATAACGATTAAGGTCGCAAAAAAACCTTCCAGCAAATTTATAAAAAAACAAAGATATAATGGTCTTACATATTTAATGTATATAAACCAAGCCTAAGCTTCAATAATTTCCCAGCCATGGATAAAAGAACCAACAACTGGGGAACCAGGAATTTCACAAGGGAATTGTTGTAAACAGTCACCAAACTTAATTTCATACTTCTTAAAACGTAAAGTTTCAGAGTCAACAACACATCTCATGGCAGAAATGGTGTTGTTTTCCTTCTTGTGCAATAAACCTTGAACAGAGTTACCAACAAGGACCATAATACCATGATACTCTTTAGTATCCATTATTAGTGTAACGGATCTGGCACTGTCAGCAGTAGCACCGACTCTGTAGTCATCCTTGGATTGGTAAACTTCAGCATTCAAAGGTTGCCACAATTCAACAAAGTCAACACCTTCTTTATCTAAACCAAATGGGTGAACGGTACCGGTTTCTTGGATGTCACCACTTTCCCAAGTCTTCCAAGTGGTATGAATTGGGGCATCCTGCATAGGTAAGCCCAAGACTCTATTAGAGTGAATTCCGAATGTAAAACTTTGTTGGAATGAAGTTTCATCAAGCTTAGCAACAACTCCAGTTTTGCTCACACCACCAAATAAAGCTTCAAATGGGAATTCCTCTTGTTCAGCAGTTGGGTTGATCAATGGTCTCAAGGATATGTAGTGACCTTGGTTAGAGGCGGAGAACAATGTTCTTGTGTTTTCATAAGCTTCTTGGGGCTTAATTTGCATTAATTTTCTTTGCAATAAGGCTGGCATCTGTTTATTGTTTATTGATGTGTTTGGTTTACTAACGCACCATTTATAGAAACTATAATGTTTATCCGTATATATTCAAAAGCATAAAAAGTGGTTTATATATATATATATAAAAATGGTGTAATTTTTCCGAAAACATGTGAAAAAAAAATAAACATGAGCACGTATATATAAGGCATGGTTTTATTCTTTGTTCAACATCGCCAGCGATTATTAACAATAAATCACTCATGAAGCTCGCTCTCATCAGTTTCGGAATACCTTCCGTTATTGGCCATACTCGTGTCATTCAAAGCATTCAAACCAAATAAGTATCCCAATTCTCTGGAGCCTAGTGTGGAGCCTTCCTTCATTTTTTGAGAATCAATGATAGCACCGGCTAATTCTTTTTTTTTTTGTTGAATATTCAAGATTCTGTCCTCAACTGTGTTTTCAACCAGCAACCTATGAACTCTAACAGGCTTGTTCTGAGAAATTCTGTGGGCTCTACCAATGGCTTGATCTTCAACAGAAGGGTTCCAGTATGGATCAACCAAGATAACGTGATTAGCCATCGTTAAAGTCAACCCAACATTTCCGGCTTTTAGGGAAATTAGCATCAAAGAGCAATCCGGGTCATTTTTAAAAGTTTCGATGGCCGCACTCTTCTTATGAACATTCAACGTACCATCAAAGTTGACAAATGGCATCTGCAGTTCCTTCTTGATAAAATATGACAATAATGTAAAGAACGTGGTGAAAGAACAGAAAATCAATATCTTAGCTTTCGGATCATCAGCTTTAATTTTTTTGATAATATCAATAGTTTGTTTGATTTTGGCTGTTGCTGGTAATGTTGTGTAGTCAATGTTTGCTTCATCAGTTTTCAGCTTAAGCACATGCCCGACAAAATCTTTGTAGGCATTAGCCAATTCATTGTGATTGCTTAAGCCATTGTTTTTTATGGCATTGAACAAAGCTATTGGGATCAATTCATTTTCCAAAATTTGATTATCACATTTTGGGCACTTGAACATAAGCTCAGCAATGGTTGGATCCACAAGCCTGTATTCCTCATCAACAGTTTCAACACATCTACCGCAAATACAATGGCCACACTTGGGAACATATTTGGCCTGTAAAAAATAGGCTGTGTTGTTGCCAGGAACTTCATTGCACATGGCGCATTGACCACCCATTTCAACAAACTTGTTTGCTTCAACCGTTACATAACTGTTTTGTGCATTCACATCAGCAACATAGTGTTTCCAAGCATGAGTATAGTTGGAATCAGTCAATTTTTTCATTTCGCTTTTCAATTCACCAATTTTCACTAGAATAAAGTGGATGCAAGCCTGTCTCAATCTCAAAAGCAATGTGAAAATAGGTCTTTGCTTTGCTTCTGGGCTGTTTGGGTGCTTAATTAAAAGCTGAGCTTCAGCAGCAAGATTCGATTCTAATTGGTCATAGATCAATCTTTCATCTGCATCCATAACTGAAATAACTTTATCGTCGTTCAATTCAGGCAAAGTCAACAGGGGTTGTCCATCAATCTTGGTATCTTTAGTTCTACGTATAGCAATTGTAGATATCACACCTTGTAATAATCGTTCAGCTTCTCTTTTGGCTGAAGAATCGGTGTTTTTTCGGTTTTTCTTTAAATCCAGATGTCTACCAATTTTGTCATTAAAGATAGCATCTTTCATGAATGGTTTGATTCTCAAAAATTTAATGACTGCAAAAATATCATAGACGTTATTTTGTATAGGCGTACCAGATAAACACCATCTGTACTGAGCTCTCAACAAAGAACAGGATCTGAACTTTCCGGTGGCTAGGTTCTTGATTTCATGGGACTCATCCAATATGATTCTATAAAACATAGAGTTTTCCTGGTAAAATGGTGACTCGTATTCATTCGGACGCTTCAAAGATTTAATGAAATTTATAGTGGGCAACGATGGAAACTTTCTTGACTCTCCTGATGAGTCCTTGAAACTATTGGATGCTTTGTCGTAATTTGCAGGGAGATTTTTTTTGTATTCATTACCTAAGGTTGAATAAGATGTTAGCACAACATCAAACTTCTGCAAATCAACAAAATTTTCCGGTTTATTATTTTCATGGAAGGTTGTTATGCTGAATTGGTATTCTGCTTTAATTTTTGATTCAATTTCAAACTTCCAGTTATGCAACAGAGAGACCGGTGCAATGATTAGAATTGGATACTTTTGTTGGGTATACTCGTTAGCTTCCCCAGTAATTTTTTGCCTATTGGAAACCATTAACGCAATCATTTGGATGGTCTTCCCCAAACCCATCTCATCACTTAGCAACCCACCTCTTGTGTTTGATCTTTCAAGTTCTAATAATCTATGCAAACCAATTTTTTGATGTTTCATTAATTGACAATTCATTTCGGATGGGGTATCAACTTCTAAAGTTTCATTTCTTTTAGTCATTCCTTGAACCAAAGAGTTGAAATCATCAATATCCGCGGCAGTAATAACCTGCCCTCTTTGCATTCCTTCATTCAATTTGTTTTCATTAATGTCATTAATGTTAAATCGCTTGGCTGTTTCTTCCTGAAATTCAGTGTCTCCAGTTTCTGAAAGAACTTTTTTCATAAGATTGACTCTGTTAATATGCAATGATTTCGTCAAATGTGACAACGTTGGTAGTGGCGTAAAACTCAAGAATTTCAAAAAGTTTTCAGCCAATCTGATTCTACCGGCAATCTTCAAAGTTTCTCCTGACGCAAGATTAAACTCAGAAACCAAACTTTCAGTTTTATTGTATTTATTTTGAAGTTGAACTGAGCCAAATGTGCCTGTTCTTGAATTGTATGAATTGTTTTTTTGCATCAGCTGAAGTTCATTTTGATAATAAGCTTTCTGGTCACGTAACTGCAAATCAAGAATGTGATTGGCATATGTACATCTGATCAACAAATCTGCAACAACTTTGAACCCCTTGTACAGTGTTTTGATGTTCCCTGTTGACAAGTCATCCATTGCTTCAACAAGCTTGACAACAAAACGGTTAACATCTAGTAAATGAATCGGGAACTTTTCTTGGTCATCGATGACTAAACATCTCGGCACACTGACCTCTTTTCCGACTTTAATGGTGACATCCAATCCTTCATCTAGCCAGCCTGAATATCTATATTTCAAATCTTCAATGGAATAAACCATGCCCAATTTGTTAAATGTATTTTGCTCAATTGTCTTTAAAACGTCATCTGGCAAAAACGGGGATTCTCTTTTTTGTATTCTGGCAAGACCTAGTGTATCATCATTGGACTCATATTCTCTTATAGCCAGCATGTACTCTCTTTCAATATCATTACTACCACTACTGGCAGACTTTTCCAAACGCTGCAGTTTATTCTCATCCTGGATTTTGTCCCATTTTTCCTGTTTTTTCAAAAATATATCGACGCTATAGCCACACGCTTTAATAGACAACGACTGGTCCAGAAGATTCTTTTGGGCGGGGGTATTAGCAGCTGTCAAGTTAGGCATTTTGGTAACACCTTTGAATACGTGTGTGGGAGCAGTACCAAAAAAGTTGTCATCAGTGGCAATCTCTTCTGTTCCATCATAAAGTTTTGGAATAATTTTTTTCATCTTGTTGATTTGTATCTTTAACAAATTGGAGGCATGTGTGTTGGCATCTGGTGTCCGAGGTGGTACGCTTTCTTCTTCTTTTTTAAAGAAAGTACCCAGACTTTTTATAACATTTTCATGGACCTGAACGAAATCTTTAGTATTTTGATCAGTGTGGGATTTGAAGGTTTGTTCATTATGATTTATAAGCCTCATAACTTCTTGCTGTTTTGCAAACAGCTCGTTAACAGCAAGCGTATCACTCGCAAGTCTTTTTCTGGTCATCTTATTTTTTAAAACTATGAGCAAGTTACTTGGCTTTGATTGGACCTCTTTGAACAGAAGTGTCAATTTTCTTGTGTTGATAACTGCCTGCTCAAAATTTGACCTTGCCTCCTGAATAGTTTTCGCTTTTGTAATTAACTTGATCCCTCTACGACGTTCATCAGTCAGCAGTGACAAAATGTTGTTCATTGCGACCTCATTTGCACTGGGCTTAGGACGCTCGTATGTATTCCTGCTTGCGGTATCTGTGTCTACGGGATTATCATAGGCTTCTTGAGAATCTATTATTATGGTGTTGGGAACATTTTTGTCTGGAATGCCATTTTCTGGTTCTTCAACATCCATGAAATGCTCATCATCATCCACCGTTTCCAAAACTTTTTTGGGTGTTATAGGCGATGTTGTTCCAAAAACTTTAGGGTTCTTAAACTCAGCATTGAGGACTTCCTTATCAGAGATGTAAACACCGCCTGGATAAGAAACAGACAAAACTTCAAAATCACTATCACCGTCACTCATTTATAAAAAATTGCACAAAATGTTCTCAACTGCTGATTGGGCTATAAGTTTGTTTGTTTTTTTCTTTGTAGATAACTCTTGAAAGGCAAACAACTTTAATGAGCTTTCAATGGCAATTGAAAATCAAACGCAGAGGTTTTCAATAATGCGGTAGAAAAATAATAATAAGTAAACGCGTACTGGAGAAAGCTACCAGAGGGTTTAGTTTTGTTTTGTCGTCTTGTGTTTGGCGCCTAACAACACGTGACAAAAAAACATTAAAACACGACTCTCGACAGTATCAGATATAACAGACAATTACTTTGCATATATACGAGCCTTTGGAACTAAAGCCATTTTTTATTTATTTCTTCCATGTTTTGAACTGCATGTGGTAGCCTGTAAATGACTGCACTCTATTAACATTGTCTGCCTCAGTGTTGTCTTCGTCAAATACATCTGTGAGGCTTTCTTTCCAGGCAGCTTTGAGTGTTTCTGTGGGGGCAAGTGCTTCTTCTACAATAGCAGTTTCTATATTATGTTGTGCCGTTTCATTTAAGACATCTTCTATTTTAGGAGTTTCAGACATTATGGAAAGTTTGGATATGGAGGTTTATGGGGTTGTAGTAGAGGTTTTGTTTGTTGAATAACCATTCAGGAAGTCTTTCTCTTGAGGTTTTTTTTTTCAAATGATTGATATCGGATTTAAGTTTCCAGTTGACTGTAGTTTTTTTTTTTTTTTGTTCTCGCAGTTAAAAAGCGGCACATGCTCCCCCTTTAATTAACCGATAACATGGTGGCTTGTTGGATGTTAGAGTTATCCACATTCTCCTGTAGACACATCACGAGGTTTTATCAGCAAAATAAACCCCCTTCTTTTTTTGCTTTCTTTTGTAATGACTAAAACATACTAAAAGAGGCCCTTCTAGTATACAGCCTAATCAGCAATATTGCCCTATCAGGAATTAAAACGTGGGAAAAATTTTCTCACACTTTTTTCTTTTTTTTTTTTTTTTTAGATTTGATGACTTTGTAAACAGGGGGGGATTTTAGTTTTGCCCCTTTTCAAAAAAAATAAATAAATAAAAGAAGTACTAGGACTTATGCAACCAATAAACCACATCTACTTATTTAAATAATGGCTAACAATCACAATGGCTCGTACCATAAATTGTACAATTCCTTACAGGATAGTGGTAGCCCATACTTTCTTCATAATAGCAGCAATCAGTCCTTGGACAACAACGCAGCAGCAACCAGCAATTTGAATTCGGACTCCAGACACTCTTCCATCGTTGAGTTGTTATCTCTACCATCATCATCCAATATTGCTCAGTCTGATAGAATTAGCAACGATAATAAAGACATCAACAAGCTCTCCGAGCAATTTGGCTCACAGCTTGAAGTGACGGTATCTAATGGGTCATCTAATTCCTCTTCCTCGCAAACTTCATTAAGATCTTTAAGTATCAACTCAAACAGCAATTACGCTCAACAGTCACCACATCAACAACATTACAACAATGTTTTATTGAACAAACAGGTGTCAGATCACAATTCTATACCATTATTGCACCACCATACTCCAAATCCACCATCTTTATTATCCAAGAGCAGATCCCAATCATATAGCAATTCCCAACAAGCCAAGAGTTTACTCAGCGGTGGAGCAGAATTATCTGTAGACAGTTTGGAAATGCACCAATCCACTTCATCTTTTTTCAAGTCGCAAAAAAGAGAAAATTTAATACAAAAGTCACATAAACAAGAATGGTCAAAAATTACTATCTCTGATTTAATACAAGAAGAGAATCTACGTTTTATTGATGAAGACATTACTGTTGAGGACGCTTTCTACAAATTGTTGGAGTACAACTTGACTTCTTTGCCAGTTATAACTGAAAGCAAAGATATGAATGACTGCTTGACCTTTGACTACAATGACTTGAACGCTTACATGCTTCTGTCTTTAAATAAAATCAAAATTAACAAAAAAGACAACGAATCCATTCAGCAGTTTATATCTAAAAACGCAGCCAGCGGAAAGCCTGTCATGGTTGGTGATATAATAAAGTTTGTGCCGAAGACCCCATTTTTGAAGTTCAGTGAATCGGAATCTTTAAGTAAAATTCTACAGATCCTAGGGAACGGTGTTCACAGAGTTGCCATCACCGATGACAGCATAAAAACCGAGACAAAGATCAAGGGAATTTTGTCACAGAGAAGATTGTTGAAGTATCTATGGGACAATGCTTCGAAGTTTGAGAACTTTGAAGAGCTCTCCAAGTTCCAATTGAAGGACCTGAAAATTGGTGTTTTGGAACAGCCGTTTGAAAAGAAAGACATGTACAACAAGGAAAATAACAAATTCAGAGTTATTGCCATTGAAGGAACTGAGCCATTGATTGAGGCTTTGCTGAAAATGTACACAAACCAAATATCGTCTATAGCGATTATAGATGCTAACCAGATGTTGCTAGGAAACATATCGGTGACCGACATCAAGTACTTGACACACATCTCCCAGTACCCATTGTTGTTCAATACATGTAAGCACTTTATATCCTACATCTTGAACAAAAGAGGGTTGGACGATGGAAAGGATTCGTTCCCAATATTCCATGTGCACATGAACAGCAGTTTGAACAGATGCATAGCCAAGCTAGTGGCCACTAAGGCACACAGATTGTGGATAGTTGATGACACAGTATCACATGTATCAACACCGACAACAGATAGCACCCCGCAGCTGATTGGAATGGGTAAGTTGATAGGGGTTGTTTCTTTAAGTGATATTCTAGGTGTGTTTGTTAGAGACTCCAAAACAGGAAAGATGGAGGTAGATCCGCAGATGGCCAGAAAGTTCAGACAAACAGAAGCCACGTCTTCTGAATAAGAACGATATGCACTGAAGAATATTATTTTTCTTTTTTTTTTTTTTTTGTTCTTTCTAATTTGTTATTAGTATATATATAATATTACAGCATACTTAACATTAAGGCGGACTTTGATTTGAACATTGATTTCTCGTGACTATCTTCTGGAAGCACGTGTTGGGAGATACAGAAAATTTTTCTCTGGGTGATTTTTTTTTATATGTTGTTATTTTTTATTTTTTTTTTGAGATTTTCTTTAAAAGGGAGTGGACATGCTTATACAATATACAACATACAAATCGTATACTAAACAACCAATATAATATACCATAATTAATCATTAATACTAGTTTTTTTTTTTCTTATTAAAACACATAGCATAAATATTCAGTAAAAAGTAACATATCATACATTTATCGCAAATCATAACATGTTTGGACCTATCTTTTTATTCATTGTGGCTGTCATCACAAACTGTGTCCTATTGGGTATCCAAGTGCACTTCACAATCCTATACGGTGACTTGGAAAGCGACTATATCAACCCAATCAAACTATGTAAGAGTGTCAACAAGCTAGTCAAGCCAGATGCCTTCATCCACGCTGGTCTGTCCGCCTTGTTCTTGCTGAAGGGGTACTGGTTCGTCTTCTTGTTGAACTTGCCAATCCTATACTTCAACTTCCAAAAGTTCCAAAAGAAGAAGCACTTACTGGACGCCACCGAGATCTTTAGAACCTTGAGAAACTACAAAATCGAAAGTTTCGTCAAGTTGGCCTACTTCCTGTTCTTCTTTTTCTTCTACCTATACAGATTGATCATGGTTCTAATTGAAGATGATTAGTTGAGAAACCGATATATATCATATAACAGATTTTAATTAAACTTAGCTTGCTTTTTTGTTTTTTTTTTTGTTGCTGTTGATTTATCAAAATACCTGATCACATCTATTTTTTTCTTATGCTCGATATCAAGTTGAAACGCTTATTCCGCAGAGCCACTAACCTGTCCAGCAAAACATCGTCCTCCTGGTTTTTGACTATAATTTCCTTGAATTTGGCTTTGAAAACATCTATGAGTCTTTCCACTATGCGGTAGTCCATTTTCTTTGAAAGCAGTATCCGTTTCATGTTCTGCAGCGTTTCTCTTTCTTGGTATGTCAGGTCACGGCTGATTTTTTTGATTCTGTCCACAAACACCTGTATCTTCTCTCGCATGTCGATGAAATCAACCTCCACAAGCTTCAACAAGTGGTCTTGGAGTATGCCCTCCACCAGAACGATGTATAGGGCATCCAGGTAGTTGTATGTGAATTTGCTGCATTTGAAGATCGAAGGAAGTATATCCTTGGAGATCTCGTCTATGTCATCATATCTGGTATTGATTTTCCCCAGAGAGTCCAGGTTGATCAGTTCTCTTTCCAAGCGGTCATACCAAGTGTCTTCACTTTCCACCAGTTTGCCTATATATGAGTAGTCTTTGAAGTCGCGGAGTTTTTGCAAAACTTCATCGTATGAAATATCTTCTTGAAAAAGCTCTGGATCAAATGCTTGTTCCATTAACAGATATCCAATGTTCAGGACAATGTGTTGTTCGTTTGCTGAATATATAAATCAAATATTTAAAAAATGAAAGAGTGAGAAAACAAATCAAAGTAAAGTACGATAAAAAGTACGCGTTAAAAAAAAAAACAAAGCAATTTTTTTTTTCTATCTCAAGCAGTCTTCTTCTTCTCAATCTCCTTGGTGAATAGTAACACTTGAATCCAGCCTCCATAAACACCAAACTTGTTCATCAAATCTTCTTTCATCAACTCCAAGTTTTTCGAGTTTCCTTTTTTGATTATGTGTGGAAAGTCACGCAACGCTATTCTTGTAATGTGGGCATCAAATGGGATGATTCTATTCCAAAGGTTCTCCTCAATTATGCTTGCTAATTCCAGCAACTCTGTTTCTTCTTTTTTCACCTTGTGCAGAGTGGTGACGTCGCTGTACAGCAAAATACAGTCCGCAACTTTTGGACCCACCCCAGAAAACTGCATCAGCCAGAACTTTGCATACGCGTAGTCTATTTCCTTGGAGCTGTTCAGCGGTGATATGTTATCCAGCAAGAACTCAGCATCGGTTGTTTTCCCAGCTTCTTCTTTCAAGTTCAAAAACTGTTCTAATGTGTTAATTATGTACTTGGCTCTGTATCCAAACTTCAATTTTTTTAAAACTTCAACTGGGTCTTGTTGCTCTTTACATTTTTTCAGCAACAGCTCAGAGCTTGGGAACGCGTATACAGGTTTCACTTCATCCTTTAAAAAAGTCAGTTCATGTGTTTCTGGATCCTCTATAAAGACGGGAACAATCATTTCAGTCAGCTTGTCACCACCAATAACACACAAACTGTCACACATGGACGATATCCGTGATATGTTGTTGTTGGATGAGCATATGAAACTCAGCAGAGTTTCCCACGGATCCAATTTCATGATTGTGCACTCAAGACTGCTGAAGTCCTTTTCATTGAAGTGCGGGTCCAACAGAGCCGCCAAGTTGTTGTCAAGCTTTGATATTTCCTTGTAAAGAGCAAGACGGTTGATGTTCAGTTGGAGCGCATCGGCCAGGAACTTTTCAATGCTGTGTTTGTGGAGAACTTCTGTCTCGTCTATGCAGTAGAATAAATCATCGTTCAGTTGTGCTAGCTTCACAGCAAAGCTTTTGTTCAAGTTCATTAGGTAGATGCTGTTGTAGTGTATTTTTAACGTGTACGTGTTGTCAAAAGGTTTGATGTCCTCATCAAAAAGAGGCAGCAGAGTTCTTTCTTGGTTCTGAAAATTGCTGTAATGCCATTTCCATCTGAAAGATTGTCCGTTATATAGAAGTTTGTTTAGGTTGATGTGGGTTAAAGGTGTTGGGTGTTTGAACCAACGTTCAGTAAAAACTGTAATGGTCATTTATGGGGTCAGATAGAAGTAGTTCCACTTTTGAGGTGCTTCTTAATTTATTTATTTGTTCAGTAAACAGATTTTGTCTGCAACACCAAAAAAAAATTGAATAATTTTTTTCACGTTCTTCTTTTTTTTTTTTGGTGTATGGGGTCACTTTAGGGAATTATACTTTTCTTTTTTGGTGTGTAACATGTGGAGGTATGAGTGTCTACTCACGTGACATGCATTTCTCTTCTTATCAGCTGATTTGCATGTGACCAGCTTTTTTTTGTTCAACTCCAGAAAATGAACAAAGACTTTTTACCCCTCTTTTTCAGCCGCACGGGAATGCATTGTTTGTAGCAGATGGAAGATACGACCAAAACATGAATACTTAATTAATTTTAAAGGGATCTGTAACAAATAGAAGACCCTAATGATCAGAAATATTGTTCTGGATCAATCAAAAGTCCATCAGTCATTGTTTTACCCTTTAAAAATAAAAGAAGCAAAACAAGGAAAAAGGTAACCATATGTCTCATCGCTTATAAAAATTAATGTTACTTGTACTCATGGAATACTTTGTTACAAGCATCAAAAAAAAAAATTGATGTTACAGATCAAAACATATATATTTCAATTTCTTTAATTACCCCTAAAATTACTCTATATAATTCTTTTTTCAAAATACAAATACAAAATTCCATTAGTTTTTCATCATTCTCTATTTTTTTTTTATCATATAAGAGCATCAATAATTATTATTATTTGATTTTCAAAATTGTTCAGTTTCTTCTTTCATTTTTTTAAAAAATCTTTATAAATTTTACAGTTAAAGTTATGAAGAGGATTAAAAAAAACACCAGTGATATTTCATTACATAAGATTCTTACCTTTTCTTCTTTCTTAAATATAACACAACCTTTTTTATCTTTTTTAAATACTACATTTTCATTATTGTTAATATTAATAAAGTTCTTTTATTTTTATTGAAATTTCCACATAACAAAAATTTGAGAAAAGAAAAAAAAACAAACCAAAGACTACTGATATTATAATTATTTATTATATTCTTTGTGTTTGAACAGCCATTATTTAGCGAAAGAGAAATCATGCAATCCGAAACTAATGTTGAGGTTCCTTTGCCTCCTAGCACCACATCATTGAACTCTTCTTTGACTGGTGAAGCTCCTAGAACATTGTGGATGGGTGACTTGAACCCATTGTACAATGAAAAAACTATCATCAAAATCTTTGAAGCTATAGGATTCAAAGTCAACACCAAGATGATCAAAAACAAAAAGGGTGTATTGATTCCATGCTCTAATAGAATCACTTATGACCAAATCCAATCTGAAAAGAGTAAATCACCTTCTCCTGAGAACTTAGCCTCCAGCAAGATGATCAACATCAATGGTATGAAATTCGTTGATCCTCACTCAACAACTCTTCACCATTCGGGGTACTGTTTTGTAGAGTTTGAAAACTACAACGAAGCTATCAAAGCGTTGAGATTGAACACCAGATTGATTCCAAATGTCAAGTACCACCCAGACCAAAACGAAGTCGACCACATCAATACATTCATGGACCAAGCCCCAATTGACATCTTCACGCCGTTCTATACTAATCCAGATAACAACAGAACGTTCAGATTAAGTTGGGCTGCTTCAACTAGCTTGAACGCACCAAGCATCCATACACCAGAATACAGCATGTTCATTGGAGACATTACTAATACCACCACTGAAACTGACTTGATGATATTTTTCCAAAAGTTTTTCAAGAGCATCAACAGTGTGAGAATCATGACTGATCCGTTGAGTGGCCAATCCAGATGTTTTGGGTTTATAAGATTTGGAACACTGGTTGACAGAGAAAACTGCATCAAACATTACAACAATACAGAAGTCTGCGGGGCTGTTGTCAGATGTGCATTGGCCGCTGCCAGAAGCAACTCTAAGCAAAATATTATCAACAGTGGCAAGCCTGAAGAATCAGGCCCATATGCTAACCATCACAGACGCTCAAGAAGCTACCAAGGTAGAAACAATGACAACAGAAGCACCTACCAGTTTACTCACAGAAAAAGCAGCTCTTTGTCGTCTGCAGACAAAGTGGCATCTCCATTTGAAAGACCAACCTATACAATTTTTATAGGTAACTTGAGTAGAAACATGGATGAAGTCGAGTTCTTCCGTTTATTCCAGCAAGCAGGCAAGATCTTAAGCATCAGAACACTGCCAAGCAAACAATCTGCACTTGTTGTCTACGCAGCAAGCGAGGCTGCTGAAGGCGCCATTCATAATTTTAATGGAAAGGTCCTTGCATCCACTGGCTTGCCAATGACTGTTGAATGGACCTATGGGTCAAACCCATCAGATCAATATAATGTTGATTACAACTACAGACATTACGGTGACCGCACTTTGAATGACCAATTTGTTCAAAAAGATGACCATTCATACGGAAGAACGCACTCGTATAGCAGCATTGATTCGTCTCCAGAGATGCAAAACGACCAGTTTAATAGCAACTATAATAGCTACGCGATGAACAATAACATTGCCAACAGCTACTCCCTGCAAAGCAGCTACTCTATGACCAACAACTTCAGCGACAGCTTGTTCAATGACCAACAGCCTAACCCTAGAGCAGCTGCTTTGTTGAGACATTACTCAGGAAACAGCAACAATACGAGTAGAATCTCGCCTACGAGCAACAGCTACAACCAAAACAGCTATTACAAGCAGAGTTCCTTCTACGACTCAAACAACATGGTCAGCGACAACAACATCTGGAAATCGTAATCGCGACCAAAAAAACACACAATAAATATGTAAAATATGTATATGACAACGAATATGTAACATTAACTTAAATAATATGACTAAATAAACTGGTATCTTTTTTTTAAAAAAAAAAAAAAGTGCGTCTTATCTGATAAGCTACGTGGGTGAAAAAAAAAAAAGTGTGGTGTTCAATTTCCTTTTAGTGGGAAAAAAAAAAATTGTAATAATACAGGTATATGATTCATACAAGGGTCTGGGTAGTAATAGTGTCAACTATGAAAGTTAAAAACACCCATAGCTCACCTCACGAAAAGTAAAAGTAAACACACATACAACCTTACCCATGTCCATAGTTGATTCGAACGTTCCTGGATTGTGTTTATCCCACAGACTCTTTAACAAAACTGTACTTATAGTTGGAGGAGGTGAAGTCACCTACACAAGACTTGAGAAGTTAGTACCAACCAAGTGCAAGATCCACATCATATCCCCAACTCTGGACGATAAGATCATAGAAGAATATGGCGACCTGATCATTGAAGTTGATGGAGAAACAACAGACTATGATGAAGTGCAAATCCCGTTAAAGCGAACAGTCATTTACCATACAAAAAAGTTCTGTGATCTCGAAGACCTGGAGCCACCCCAAAAGTTCCAACTGGAACAGGAAATCACACCAAGCACATTCAGACAGCTAACTGATGAGCAAAGAGCAAAGACAGCCGAGCAGATTGTGTACAACAACTGGTCGCTAATTCTGATATGCATCGACAACGAGCAGGTTTCGCTGGACCTGTACCAGTACTGTGTGCTGAAGTTCCCCAACGTTCCCATAAACATATGCGACAGACCAAGGCTGTGTCCGATCTACTTCGGTGCTGTTGCTAAAGTTGGTGTAAACTCTCTGGAATCACCGGATGAAAGCTGCATGGAGTGTATGATTAGCAGCAATGGCAAAGCGCCAAGATTGGCCGCGTTGCTGAAAAGGGACATACAGAAGAGATATGCCGATTTGGATGTGAAAACCAGCTGCAACAACATCGAACAGTTAAGAGAATCTTTGAAAGACAATGAGACTGTTGTCGCTAGATTTAAAGGCGGAAGCATCATCCCAACAAGAATGAAGTTCTTGATATACGTCACCGATGCGTTTGAGCTGTTTGGGTGCCAGAACTTGGACCCAATCAAGTTAAAACAATTATTTATAGATGTTCATATTGACAAAACTAGAGAATTGCCATCAAAGGAGGAATTGCTAAGGGAATATACACAAAAAGACATAGTTGATGAGTATACAAAGTTAAGTATTTAATCAAAAGAATTGAAATAAAGTTATATAAAAATATGATTTATTAAAAAAAAAAAAATCAAAAATCAAAAAGTGAAAAAACCAAAAAAAAGAAAAAAAAAGTCGTATCTTAAATTTTTTGTTTTTTTTTTTTTTTGTTTTTTTATTCTAATAAATTGATAGAGTAATGATCAGCTGTTCTTCTTCTCTAATGTACTTACTTAGAGATGAAGGCTTTGGCAGACTCACCTCTCTTTTGAGCAAAGAACTTGGCGGTTTCTTCAGAACCTTGGACAACAGCAACTCTGTAGTCAGCCAAAAGGTTGTGGGCAGCATTGGAGTGCAAGTAAACACCACCTTGGAAAGCCTTAGAGACATCCTTACCTCTGGCGGCCAATAATAAAGATTCACCACCTGGGTGTTCGGAGATGTAAGAAGTGATATCGTGAACAATACCGTTGATGACAACTAAGTTTTCATTCTTCTTTAGTTCTTCGGAGAAGTCAGCAATGGACCAGGTAGGTAGCTTGTCGAAAGAGGAACCCCAGTTCATCTTCTTCATTTGTCTGTTAATTTGCTTTTGCTTTTGTTGTAAGATACCTTGGTCAATGATGACTTGAGGGAACTTCTTTAGGTTGTAGGTGAAGCCGAATAAGGAACAAGTGTAGACAAAGACTTTGGTTGGGTCGAATTGGTACCACTTGATGGCGTTTCTGTAGTCAGATGGGAATTCGTGGTGGAAGTTGTGGTAACCTTCACCGAATGTAACCAAGGCAGTGATCCAGTTGTCTCTTGGGGTTCTTCTGTCATCGAATGGTTGGGTACCTAACCAATGGGCTAAGGAGTTGATACAGAAGGTAGCTTGTTGAATAGCAAAGACTCTTAAGATACCACCGTAGACCAAACCACCCATGAAGTCGTTCCATAGGACCTTACAGATGATAGCTGGGACTAGGAAGGCCATCAAGAACATGATGGTCATGTAGTGCTTGTGTTGGAATCTAACAACCCAATCATCAATTAAATCAGAGATATCGGCTCTGGCTTTGAATTTTGGATTTGGCTTCAACAACATCCAACCCATGTGAGAGTACCAGAAACCTCTTCTGGCATCATATGGATCTCTGACGGTATCGGTGTATCTATGATGGATTCTGTGAGAATGACCCCACCACTTGATGGAACCTTCAACAGAAGCAGCACCGAATAGGGCAAAGAAGATTCTGATTGGAAGGACAGCGTTGTAAGATTTGTGGGACCATAATCTGTGGTAACCACCAGTGATACCTAAACCACCTAAAGAGTAGTAGATGACAGACATAATGAATACTTTCTTTTGTAGTTTAACTTTACCAGAACCAGCTAAATAAACACCAATCATAGGAATGACAAGGACTAAAACTACATTTAACCAATTAATATGTTCGTGCCAGTTACTCAAAGTAAATGGTTGTTCGGAAATATGCTTGTTTTTGTTGTCTTTTTCATTTTTGAAAGCATCGTGCTTGGCTTTCAAGTAGTCGAATTCACCATTGACTAGGGATTGATCTTTAGAGTCAGAGAAGTCGACGGAGTATTGTTCTTTGGAACCCATCAACTTACCCAAACTCAAGGTAGTGGTGATTCTTTTGTTGTTAGACTTGCTGTAGAAACCAGCAGCTATTTTGTTAGCATCTAATAAATCTAAACTTTCTAATTTATCCATTGTGTTAAGATTGTTATAAAGGTTATTGCTTTTTTGTTTTGGTTTGGTTTTCCTTACTCAATATTTAAACTTGAATAATTATTCTAAATAAAGATAAAAACTAATAACTTTGGTTTTATTTATACTAAGTTCTTTTTCTTTTTTGATTTGTCAGTTCTCAACAAAAGTATAAAGATGTCAAAGAATGACAGTTCATTTTATAAAAGAGAAGTATGTACTTTGTCTACTCATCTACCATAAGTGTAAAGTATCAACCAAAAAAAAAAGAAAAAGAAAATTTTTTTTTTTTTTAATATAGCATTAAGCCATTAACAAACATGATCAGTGCTTGATAAAAAAAAATAGGTTGATTTTTTTGTTGGGATAGGGGATTTGTGAGTAAGTTATTTTGAAAAGAGCAAAAAAAAAAACATCAACAATTTTTATGGTTGTGGGTCTTTTTCTAAGCAAAAATGCATGTGTGAGGCTGTTTTCCCACAACATACCCGTGTTGGCACAATAAAAATTGTTGATGATTTTTTGTTTGGGCTGCTGGGTTAAAAGTGTGGAGAGATAACAGATTAAACGATCCATAGAAGATACTTCTAGACATTTCTGACTGTTGAGAATATTATCTATCCCCGATATAATTGCTTCTAGTTCATGAAACCACAATGGCACACTCTCAAAAGCTACTATATCAGGAAGTTACTAAGAATACCCTTTTATTATTTTGATTTGTGTAAAAGATAATAAAAAAAAAAAACGCAAAGACGCTGATAACGGATATTAGAAAAGTTGTTCTCTTTAAGTTTGTGTTACTTATGCACGTGCAAGGGTTTTGTATGGTACCCGTAAAATGTAAGCACGTGAGAATCGTATTCTTATATCCTATATTGGTAAAAACAACACGTGCAATGTACGTCCTTATATCCGATATTGATTACTTTTGTTTCACGTGATGTTGAACGTTTCTTTTTTTTCGTTTTCTCTTCTTGTTCTTTTTTTTTTTTTTGTTTTTAGGCTTTTCCTGCTTTGGGTTCTTTAAAATTTTAGTTTAAAAAAAAAAAAAAATAAACAGATGTACTTCAACGATAATTGTTCACTAATAAAATCTGCAACGTATACCAAACAACGAAAAACAATTATATCTTTCTTCAGACAATAATTAAAATGGCAAAGGCTGCTAGAAACACTAAAAAATACATCAACAACACCGCATCCAGTGGGTCCAAAACAACAACCTCTAACACAAATGGTAACACCGTTTTCAAATTCAACACTGATTTGGGTCAACATATTCTTAAGAACCCACTTATAGCACAAGCCATTGTTGACAAGGCTGAACTAAAGACCTCAGACACTGTTCTTGAAATTGGTCCAGGTACTGGTAACTTGACAATGAAGATCATCCAATGTAACATTAAAAAGCTGATCTGTGTTGAATACGATCCAAGAATGGCTTCTGAGTTGTTGAAGAGAATCAAGAGTGAGGCTCCAGAGTTTTTGTCTCAGAACAGAGTTGAAATCATCATTGCTGATTTTGCCAAAATCGACATGAAGCTGCTGAAGAACGTTGATGTATGTATCTCAAATACTCCATACCAAATTTCCTCGATCATCACATTCAGATTGTTAGCCATAGAACCAAAACCACCAAGAATTTCTGTTCTTATGTTCCAGAGAGAATTTGCCTTGAGACTGGTTGCTAAGCCTGGTGAACAGCTGTACTCCAGATTGTCATGCAATGTTCAACTGTACGCCAACACCAAGCATGTGATGAAAGTTGACAAGAACAACTTCAAGCCACCTCCAAAAGTTGAGTCTTCTATTATAAAGCTTGAACCTAAGATCAAGCAGATGCAACAGGGTCAGCTGCCACCGATGGACCAGTTTGATGGTTTGCTGAGAATTGCTTTCAACAGAAAAAATAAGACTTTGAACAGTAACTTTAACAACAAAAACGTCATTGAGCTGCTGAAGAAAAACTACATTATTGCTAAAGTAAGCAAAAACAACGGAGAAAATATGGACATAGACATAACTTATGATTTCATCAGGGATTTGGTCCTAGACATCTTGCAGCAATGTGATCTGCAAGATAAGAGAGCTCAAAAATTGTCGGAATTGGATTTCCTAAAGCTGTTATTAAAGTTCATGGAAAACGGTATATACTTCTCTTAATTTTGATTTGCGACTTGATATCACACGTGATGCGTTTTAACTTTTCTCAATTTTTTTTTATTTTTTTTCTTAGTTTTTTTTTTGTTCATGGTTTTCCAAAAAAAAAAAAAAATAGCTTCAAGTTCATCTTCTTTGATTAAGGATTTTATTTTTTTTCAATTGGAAAAATGTAAAAACCCCAAAAATTATAATTAGCCCTTCTATTATTGTTTTTTTTTATTTTGTATACATACCGAAATGAAAGTATTGAGAGTTAACAGAATTCCTTTTAACCTGCTGCAGCTGCAGTCTCAAAGAGAGCTTGCTCTGAAGAATACAACACTAAACACGTCAGAGTTTCTAAAGAAGCAGATGAACATAGAAAAAGTACAGATGGAGTCCGACATGAAACTGGAGTTCCAGAAGAGTATCAAAGACATTGTTGCCCTGGTGAATCCCCTTCAGGACACTGAAGCAATCAACGAGGATGTCCAATTGGAACAAGAGTTTTTGGAATCATGCGAAAACAGAGATCACCAAGGAAAGTATGGAGAAATGTTTAAACTGCTGAATGATTTGAGTGTTGATACAACATTCAGCAAGTACACTGAGTTGACGGTTATGGAAAGGAAGCTTATTGAGCTGTGGACTAAAAACTTGCATACCTTTTATGGGTCTATCGACAATAAAAAAAATTGGAATATAATTCCAGCAGAACACCAAAGAGTGTGGTACTTGTATGAATACGGATATTACGGGCCAAGATCGGACTTGAAGAGTTTGAAAAGTACAAACAACACTGAAATTCCTTGGTTTGGTGAGTTCAACTGGACTGTTAAGTCCAAGTACCCACTGCAAAAAGAAGATAAATACAAAGAACTGCCCCTGTTGTCAAGATTGAGTGTTGATGATATGAGAAAGACACCAGGACTTGTGAACCACTACCAGCTAACCTCAGACAGAAAGAGCTACTGGGACAACAATCTGCAAGGAGTTGATGTCATGAGCAAAACCGTGCTGATTATTATGTTTAGTATCATGGGGTACAACAGCCTTGTTGACTATTTTTACGAGCCTTTAGAAGAAGATATATAGAGTGTCAACAACACGTTTCTGCTTTCTATAATTTAATTATCTTTTTCTCTCTTTTTTTTTGTTTTGCGAAAAAAATAAGGTTTTAATGTTACCGGTGATCCTATATACAGTATATATAAAAACGTATGCTAATCATCCATTTCTTCTTCTTCTTCTTCGTCATCCGTGATGCTATCTAGCCAGCTGAGCTCAACACACTCCTTGACTTTCTGTAGGTATAATGTTTTGTTGTCTTTGTAGAAGTTTGCAGCTTCAACATTGGCTGGAGACTCTGGATTCGGGTCGTTCAGCAAGGACTGTATGGAAGTTAGAATTGAGGCAACGTCGTATGTAGGTGTCCATCTATTTTGTAGAATATCCAAACAAATCTTGCCGTCCGTGTAAAAGTTGGGGTGGTATATCTTGGAAACAAACTTGACATCAGGAGGTTTGTTTGGGTACTCCTCGGTAAATTGGAGAACTAACTTGAAGATACCGTCTTCAAATTCGGTGCCTTCTGGGCCTATGATGACAGCATTCCAAACCATGACGTTGTCATTGAGAGGCGATGCGGTTAACCCCGAAGGACAATCAGATGATATTCTTTTGAAATCTCTCATCAAACGTCTTTTAGCTGGAGTACTCATTTTAATATAACAATAGGATATATGGTGCTTATTACTGTTTTGTTTTGGTACTTGAGTTTTCTTCGGTGTTGTACTGAAGTAAATGAGTGGTTGTTTTTTTGGGGTGTTTGGAAGATTAATGGGTTTCAACGTCCATGTTTGTTTAGGATGATTACCACCTAAAAAAAAATAAAAAGACATAGAAAAAAAAAAAAATTAAAAAAATTATCACTGCTTAAACCCGAATAACTACACACACAAAAAAAAAAGAAATGGGCGTAACATACAAAACAGCCTTATTCAGCGCTACCAATCACGGCCACTGCTCCATAATAATAAGAATATTTTCTACAGCATACAGACATTCAAAAAAGATGTTTGCACACAAATTAAAGTATGTGTGATTACAGCAACGTATGATATATATCCTAGATGTTAGTTTCCCCTTTGATTCTCCTACTCTGTTTTCTAAAATGCATACCAACCAAACACATCCTTGTGTCACACATTAATTATTTTTTTTCCCTTAAACACATCCTTTTTGTTGTTCATTTCCTCCTGCCCTTTTTTTTTTTTCACCATTTCCCACACATCAAAAATCAGTATTAGTCATTGCTGCTGCAAAGCTTCTGTTGAACCGATCACATTTTCAATTTCACTGCTCTAATTTTTTCATAATAGTAGTAAAATCCCAATCCAAACTATATATATATATAAATGACTACGCAAGTTGCAAGGACTCAAATTCCCAAGACTCTTCCCAACATCCAAAAGTTCTTTGCCCCGGATGTCAAGGACATAGGCTCTGTGTTTTACAATAACTACAACCAGAACTCATTCAGCAAGCAGAAGGATGTGTACAAGCACAACAATATCGACTACAAAGTTCACTACCACCACAACCAGACAGTATTGATGAATACAATCTTGAAAAAATACAAGCCGCTTCCTATTTCGCTGAAGCAGTTGACCAAGTATGATGACATGAGCAATAACATCTCAGACAAGCAATTCAAGGAGAAGATGTTGATCGACTCTGCAAACTTCATCAGACAGCAATTGATCATAAGAATTGCCTTGAAGATCAAAGAGTTCCAGAGCATGCCTTTCAAAATATCATCAAACAAACATCTCTTTAAAGTATACAAATCATACTACTCCATCTTTGAAAACTTCAGAAAGTTCCCAAGGTTGAAGACCATAGAGGACAATGAAAGGTTCTTGGAAAATACCCAAAAGATATTGTCGGACTTGAATTTAGTCAACTTGTTTAATTTGATCATGGGTGGGCTGGAGATATCCACATTGGGGTACATGCCCAAGAAGACCTCGGATAACTGGATCAACGAACTTTTGAGAGCCAGATTATCCAGAAGACTGATGATCGAAGAGCACATTTCTTTATCCCAGAGATTAACCAAAACCAAGGGAGAAGTTGAAAAGCCCAAGGATTTGAACATTGCTGTTCTGGGTGATATCTTCCAGTTGTGTGACTTGAAACAAAACATCAATGACATTGCCAAGAACCTGAACGAGCTCATGGCCAGCGAATACGCAGACAAAAAGAAAAAGCTGCCTAACGTCATCATTGATGGCGAAAAGAACTTAAAGCTGTATTTCTTACCTATACATCTGAGATTCATGTTGAATGAGATATTGAGAAACTCTTTTGAAGCTACGCTGGAAAATGACAGCACTGAAGACTCAAGCGATATCACAATCACTGTTATCAAAAACGAAAAGTCCGTTATCCTACGTATTAGTGACCATGGTGGGGGCTTGCCTTTGAGCACAAACAAGAATACCATAACTTCATTTGGTAAGACTGAAGACGTTGCAATCAGTTGCTTAAAAGCCCTGACTGTTTTGACCAGATCCACTGTTGCTGATATTGTTGGCAACACATCCTTGGAAACTCTGCAGTATGACTCAAACTTAACTTCTAGGGTCAATGAACAGCTTAACATACAGCTTAAACTAAAGCCAGAAACAGCCTCTGAAAATGGCTCCAGCTTTGAAAAGCCTTTGTTGAAAATGCTCGATAGAGAGCGTAGATTCAAGTTAGGCATTGGTCTGGCTTTGTCCAAGGTATATGCTGAGTACTGGAATGGCTCCTTGGAGGTGCATTCCCTGGACGGATATGGAACAGACGTTGTTTTGACTTTGGGTGATTTAGTTTACTACGGAAATAAACTATGTTTAGATAGAGTTTAATATAACATTTTGTATTTTACAGTCTCAATTTTATATTGTGTTTTTTTCTTTTTTCTTTTTGTTTTTTTTTTTCTATTATAAAAACGATAAATGATTTGATAAAAGAACTCGAGAGCAACGCTTCTTTTTTTTTATGTTGTTGTTGTTTTTTCTTGGACATATCCAATCATACAAGAAACACCAACACAACATACACTATGTCAACGGTCACTCCTAAAAAACGAAGACTTAACCCAGTTCCACTGGCAGTCCCCAAACAGCTGGATGCTAAATCCACGATCATAAACATCAACATGCATCCAAAAAATGATAACACAACTGCAGACAACGAAGTCAACTACAATTTTGAGAATTTGTTGACTGAACAGGGCAACTTGGTTTTAGATTATAACGAGTTATTCACGGTTGAGCATCAAAAGGAACAACTAATTCTAGAAATTGAGCAGCGAAAGCTCAAAGAAGCCAACAAAAGCCATAAGACAGCTGAAATAAAAATCGCGGGTACCAAAAGCAAAGATACGGACCTTGTGGATGATGAAGATGACGACGATGATGAAGAGGAAGCTGAGGAAGACGACGAGGACGAAGAGGAAGATGATGAGGATGTTGACCTTGATGACGATGAAAAGCTCCCCAAGGACGAGTCCAAAGATGCCCAGGAGTCTCTGCCGAAAAAGAGAGTATCTGCTTTGAAAGGCAAAGCTCTTGTGGGTAAGTACGACTTAGAAGATCCGTTCATTGATGACAGTGAAGAAGTTATTGTTGAAACAAATAGAAAAGCCAAAAACGAAGGTGTTGACTTCTTTGTGTTCTTTGGCGAGTTCCAATCAAAAGATCTACAGAGATGATATATCCTCAGCAAAGTATAAAAAAATATATGTATATAAACAACAATTAATGTAAAATAATAATGATCATTATTCTTTTTCGGCAACAGGCTCCTTTTCATCTTCTGATTCTTCAGATTCTTCAGATTCGTCTAGTTGTTCATACAACTCAACCAACTCGGACAATGACTTCTCAAAGCTTTCCAAAGCTTTGAACTTCTTCAGAAATGCCAACATATTATCAATGACATATTTTTCACTAACCTTCTCCTCATCGCTTTCGCTGTTTATTTCTGTGTATTTAAGAACCTCTACATCAGCAACATTGCAAACATTAATCCAGTTTTGCTTGTCATTGTGTCTGATGACCTCATTCAATACATTCTTCCAGAACAATGCTCTGACTTCAGCCAAAGGGCATTCCTGAATAGTATCCAGGCAGTACCATATTTGATAGCTGTAAGGCATTAGCTTCAGGAGGTGCTTGACCACAATGACCCCGTTTTCACCCTCAAAAGACAACTGTTGTAAAATTTGGGTTATGATTTTCTCTGGAATACTGCTTATGACTTCTTTTTCTTTAATGCCTAGCAACTTTGCAGTTATGACCCCATTCAAAATTCCTGGGTTGTTATAGTCGTTGGCAGTGTAGAAGGCATTGATTTTAAACAGAGAAATTAACAATACAGACATGCTCACTTCAATAGCATTGTCACCGTCATTGTCGTTGGTGAGAGCCAGGTATAGTAGAGTTTTGTAATCCACCTTCAGACTGTCTGGCTTTGAGTCTTGAACTACAGCCAAGTGGTACAGGTATTCTTGAATCTCCTCATCGGATTTTTCTTTACAGTTTTCTTTATAAGAGTCAATGAACAGCTGGCAATCTTTTTCCAGCTTCTCCATTTCTTCGTCAAAATCAATGTCAAAAGAAAGAGCTAATTGATAATACATTGATCCCATATCCTTGAACTCGACCATTGTATTTGGTTCCAAGAGATTGGTACTGTTTTTGGAAGTAACAATGATTTCAAAGGATTTGAATAAAAACATAGGCAGCAAGGTTCTGACAGTCTCCATCGCATCTTCATCCTCAGTAATCAAAGCAGGGGGTAAGAAATCCCTAACAAACAAAAAGGCTCTCTTCAGCAAAAAGAACGGATCGTCACAAGTTTTGCTGATCCTAATAAAAAACTTCAGGTAGCTGGTTACAACAGCCTTCATTAATTCGTCGAAGTTGAAGTCTACGACTGTCAGTCTTTTGATTGTATTCAATACAACTTCGTTTAGGATATGGAACAGCAGTCTGCAAACCAAATCGTCAACATCTGAGGTTGTGCCCAAGTTGTCCAAGAAATCAATCATGCTCATTGTGACATTGATGTTGGTGTTGTCTGACTCAAAGATATTGGAGATTGTGGCTATCACCCCTCTTGTATATTTATTTTGAGATAGCATTTGCGAACTGTTGTATTTCTGGGATATAATAGATAATATTATATGCGGGAAGTTGTAAAGAAGTCTGGATAAGTCCATGTCCTTAAAAAACTGCTTTAATGTCAGTGGATGAAAGACTTCCGCTGTCCATTGCTGCGATGAAGCTTTGTGTTCAAGCATAAGCCTTAGCTGCTTGATGTCGTCTTCATTATCCTTTTCTAAGGTTTTGATTATGCATTGTTCAATAGAATCGACGTTTTCAAAATCCACTTGATCTAGAAATGACATTTTCCTGTATGTTTTTGGGTGTGTGTTTTCAAAAGGTCTTTTCCTTCATTGTAAAGGATAAAACGATAGAAAAGACCTGGATGGAATAGGAAGAAAATCGGTGTTAATACATTGGTCCAAAAAAAAAAAAAAAAAAAAAAAAAAAAAAAAAAAAAAAAAAAAGAGAGTGCTGCATTCTTTTCCTGGTTGGACGGTTTTTAGTGTGTTTCCCCCCCCCCCCCAAAGAAACAAAAAAAGGGCTTAGTGGGTGTGGGTGTTTCCTCTTTGGGAGTGCTCTGTGTCGGGTAAATGAGTTGAAATCACACCCGTCCAAAAATAAAAAAAGATTCCTGGTGCTTTTTTAGTATTTTTTTTTAATCCCTCTATCTTAATCAATAGATAAAGTGTGCTGATTACACTTGACACAATGAAATTTGTTTTCTGCTCTCTTTTTTTGTTTTTTTCTTTCTTTCTGTTTTATTTGTACTTTCATTCAGATTCTTGAAACCCCAAACCACCTTCTATAACGTGTTTTACTGCTTCAAACAATTCCACCAGATGATTGCTCCTTCTAAGATCTTAAAAAACGTCAACACCCCCATCAACAAGAACTATTTGTTCAACATCAAACATGCTTCAAACACCATTCCTTCAGCTGTCAGAAATATCATTTATAACATCAAAAAAGACAGAAATATGCCAACTCAAGAAAATGTCAAGGTATTATCAAGTACCCTGGGTATGATCTTCCCTGTAAACGCAACATCAAACCCAGCTGCAGTACACCCAAAAAACATAGTTCCTTCTAGATCCAAAGCTAAGGTTCTGTTGAAAACTATAGCATTCCCAATAAACCCGTCGGATAAGAACCAAATAGACGGTGTTTATGGATCTTACAGCGTAAAATTCAGCACTTCTAGGAAACTCCCTGCCTTCTCTGTTGCCGGAAATGAGGGTTTGTATCAAATACAAGCCTTTTTGGATGAGAACAATCAAGCCATTGCTGACTTTGAGCATCCCTACTACAACACAGGCGACATTGTGGTGCCACGAGTAGGAAGCACTGGTACATGGTGTGATTACAAAGTTCTTCAACTTAGTGATATAGGAAGCATAAAGAACAAAGCCTACTATAAAGTTCAATCCGGGGTTGACTTGTCCCCTGAAGGAACTAGAGGTTTTGGTATTCTAGAATCAGCCACTGCTGCTGTAAATGGTTGCACAGCTTTGGCATTTGCCGAGCTATTCCAAAAGAATACTTATGAAAGATTGCTTAAAGGTCAAGTTAAAGCAGAGCAAAATAAAACAGATTTTTTCTGCTTTGCCAATGCTGGTAATTCTCAAGTTTCAAAGCTGTTCTCGCAAATTGTCCACAGTGATTACTCCTATAAAAATTATAGAGAGTTTATAGGTGATCATTTGAAGACAATCTCAATTTTAAGAGAAAGAGAGACTGCTGAACAAACAAAAGCTTTCATCGAAAAGATCAAAGGCGAAACTAAAACTGATATGGTAATCACAGAAACAGACAACCAAAACAAGGAAATGTCAAAAGCATTCATTGAGCAATTCAAGGGCAAAGATGTCACTTTCAACATGGCTATAAACTCTGTTGGGGGCTCATCTGTTTCCGGTATTGAAAAGAAGTTGTCCACTGACGCTAAAATCTACACTTATGGTGCCATGTCTTTAAAGGGTGTGGCTGCCAGCACCACTGCCTTTATCTTCAAAAATATTTCGTACCTTGGTTTCTGGATCACCAAAATCTTTAAAGAGAATGAAAGTCTGAAAGCTTCTTACTTTGGTTCTTTGGCCAAATTATACGACTCTAAGCAAATTACTCTTAATGCGGATGATTACCAAGTCATTGAGTGGAAGGTCAAATCAGACTCTGATGAAGTCCTTTTGAAAAAAATTCAGGAAGCTATCCAGCTTAAAGGTAAAAAGCCAATA
>JAJLRV010000151.1:0-19935 GCA_030567235.1 Hanseniaspora clermontiae | reverse complement strand
TTATATAAAATCTATTTTGCTGCAGTATCTAGCACTCCTAAAACCCTCCCCAAATTCATCAAGTATGATAGCAAAGAAAACGAGCTGATAACGTTCAATGATTTTCTGAGGAACATGCAAGCTAGTCCTGACCTCTTTATGTACGTTAACAACTCATTTGTACCAATGGGTGAAGAGGTTCTTAATGACTTGCTGTCCCATTTCTCAGACACAAAAAATGATTTGTGGATAAACTATTCTTCAAAACGACTGTATGGGTGAATATCAGTGCTCAAGAAATGCATCATCTATGGGTTTCTTATAATTAAACACAATATTTAAAAAAGAACAAAACAAAACTTATTAATTACCTATATAAATTGTATAACTCATTCCATGGTATATGCTTATTCTTCAATGATAGCGATCAAATCACTACCATCGACATTTTCACCGTTCTTGACGAAAATTTCAGAAACCTTACCGTCCATTTGAGCAGAAATGACCATTTCCATTTTCATGGCAGATAAGACAGCGATACAATCACCAGACTTAACTTGGTCACCAACCTTAGCCTTAACTTCAACAACGACACCTGAGATTGGAGCACCGATGTGAGATTTGGAACCTGGATCGGCCTTTGGTCTGGAAGTCTTGGCCTCAACCTTGGCGTTCTTATCAGCAACGGAAACCTTTCTTAGTTCACCGTTCAATTCAAAGTAGACTTCTCTCTTACCAGTAACAGTGTCTAGTTCACCAACAGCTTGTGGCTTGATGATCAAAGTCTTACCCTTTTCGATAATAACACTCAATTCATCACCTAGTGGTGGTGGAGCTAGGAAACATCTAGTTGGTAGGATGGATAGGTCACCGAAGTTTTCTCTAACAGCTCTGAAATCCTTGTAGACTTGTGGGTACATGATATAAGCAGCGACGTCACATTCATCAATTTCATTACCGCTCAAACCAATGTTGGAGTACTCATCAATTAGTTCTTGTCTAACAGCATCGATGTCCAAAGGTGGTAAGTAGAAACCTGGTCTCTTTTCCAATTTTCTTCTTTTGTTTCTGGCCAAGACCTTGCTTCTGAATGGTTCTGGGAAACCACCGTATGGTTGACCAATTAAACCTTCTAAGAAGTCTAGAACAGAGCTAGGGAAGTCCAAGGTATCAGCTAATTGGATAACATCTTCACTAGATAGCTTGTTGGTAACCATAAATTGAGCTAAGTCACCAACAACCTTGGAGGTTGGAGTAACCTTGATAACATCACCTAACAAGTAGTTAGCTTCTCTGTATGACTTCTTGGTTTGTAACCATTGTTCACCTAAACCTAATTGTTGAGCTTGGAAAATCAAGTTGGTCAATTGACCACCTGGAATTTCGTGCAAGTAGACTTCTGGATCAGGACCCTTCAATTCAGTTTCGAAACAAGAGTATAGTAATCTGATTTGAGCCCAGTAAGCATCAATTTCTCTGACATGGTTCAAGTCTAAGTTGCAGTTGATTTCACCATCTAAGGAGTTCAACAAGGCAGAAATGGATGGTTGAGAGGTCATACCAGACATGGAGTTGGTAGCACAGTCAACAACATCAGCACCAGCCTTGGCAGCTTCACACATGGAGGCAACACCGGTACCAGCAGAATCATGGGTATGGACATGGATTGGTAAGTCTGGGTATTTAGCTCTGATGGAACCAACCAATAACTTAGCAGCAGCTGGCTTCATGGTACCAGCCATATCCTTGATACCCAAAATGTGAGTACCTAATTCAACAACCTTATCAACAAGCTCTAAGTAGTAATCTAAGTTGTACTTCTTACCCTTTTGTAGCATATCACCGGAGTAACAGATGGTAGCTTCAACAACACCACCGGCCTTCTTGGCGGCTTTAACACCAACAGATAATTGCTCGATGTCGTTTAAGGAGTCGAAGACTCTGAAGATATCAACACCGTTGTCCTTGGCTTGCTTGACAAAGTGTTCGATGGCATTGTCAGGTAAGGAGGCATAAGCAACACCGTTGGCACCTCTCAACAACATTTGGAAAGGAATATTTGGAACTAATTTTCTCAAGGTTCTTAATCTTTCCCATGGATCTTCGTGTAAGAATCTCATACAAACATCAAAGGTGGCACCACCCCAACATTCCAAAGCAAAGGCACCGTTCAAGGCAACAGCAGTGGTTGGAGCAATGGCAGCTAAATCAGCAGTTCTGACTCTGGTAGCCAATAGGGATTGATGGGCGTCTCTCCAGGTGGTGTCCATAATCAAAGTACCTTTGAAGTCTCTGACTTTCTTGGCGAATCCGGCAGGGCCTTCGGCTAATAGAACTTGTCTCCAACCTTCCAGTTGGTTGACGTTTTCAACGGTTGGAGCTGGAGCGTTTTCCAATACTGGAATGATTGGATCGCTCAATAGCTTAGGTAAACCAATTTGACCCTTGATAGATGAACCATTGACCATGATGTCAGCTAGGTAGTGTAACAACTTTTGGGCTCTGTTTTGGGACATGTGCAATTGGAATAATTCTGGAGTATCATCAATAAAGGTGGTCCAGTAGTCACCGGAAATGAAGACATTGTGGGTTAACAAAGTCAATAAGAAAGGAATATTAGTCTTAACACCTCTGATTCTGAATTCAATCAAGGCTCTCAACATTTTTCTTCTGGTCATTTCATAGGTAGACGCAGAACAAGAACACTTGACCAGCATAGAATCATAATGAGGGGAAATGATGGCACCAGCATATGAGTTACCACCATCCAGTCTGACACCGTTACCACCAGCAGATCTGTAGACTTCTAATCTACCAGTATCCGGCTGGAAGTTTTTAGATGGGTCTTCAGTGGTGATTCTACATTGAATAGCAAAACCTCTGGTAGTAATATTTTCTTGGGATAAACCTAATTCTTCTAAAGAAGCACCAGCAGCAATTTGAATTTGAGAAGCAACAATATCAATACCGGTGATTTCTTCGGTGATTGTGTGTTCAACTTGGATTCTTGGGTTGATTTCAATGAAGTAATGTCTACCTTTGTCATCAACCAAGAACTCAGCAGTACCGGCGTTTTGGTAACCAGCAACTTTAGCCAATCTGACGGCATCAGCTAAGATGTTATCTCTTAATTCCTTGGACAAAGTTTTAGCAGGAGCTACTTCAACAACCTTTTGATGTCTTCTTTGAACAGAACAATCTCTTTCGAATAAGTGAACAACGTTACCGTATCTATCGGCCAACAATTGGACTTCGATATGCTTTGGTTTGTTCAAGAATCTTTCAATGAAACAAGTACCGTTACCAAAGGAAGACTTGGCTTCAGAGGTTGCTCTTTCAAAAGCTTCACCAATGGATTCACCTTCTCTAACAACTCTCATACCTCTACCACCACCACCGAAGGCAGCCTTGATGATGACTGGGTAACCGTGTTCAGCAACAAAGGCTTCGGCTTCTTCAACAGATGAGATAGGACCAGGAGTACCAGGAACAGTTGGGACGTTGGCCTTGTCAGCCAAGTTTCTAGCGGAAACCTTGTCACCAACAGAGTCGATGATTTCTGGATCTGGACCAACCCAAATGATATCGTTTTCAATACACTTTCTGGCTAGTTCAGAGTTTTCAGATAAGAAACCGTAACCAGGGTGGATGAAGTTGACATTGTGTTCCTTGGCGATCTTTATGATGTTGTCAATGTTCAAGTAAGAACCAACAGGGGTATCACCTTCGATAAGGTAGGATTCATCAGCCTTCAATCTGTGCATAGATAATCTATCTTCCTTGGAGTAGATAGCAACAGTGGACATGGAAAGTTCATGAGCAGATCTGAAGATTCTGATAGGAATTTCACCTCTGTTGGCAACCATGATTTTGTTTTTAGATGAAGGCAAGATGTGGGAATCGGCATCCCTTAAAGTGTGTCTTTTTGACATGATATCTAGATTTAAAGTAAAGATATGTGTTTATTGGTTATTATTGAGAGTTTCTTTTTCTTCTTTTAACAAAAAATGAAAATTGTAATAATAAGTAATAATTACGCTAATCATGCAATTACGACTCACACCAGTGTGTTTATATAGGGAAGAACAGCTTTGACAAATTTCGATTAAAGAAGGAAAAAAAAAAGGAAAAGAAGTAACAACTTCTTGGAAAGGCTAGTATAAAAAAAAAAAAAAGTGTGATTTCTGGGTGGTTTAATTTCTCGCTAATGCACTTGGAAGTGCGAAAACTACAAAAATTGAGTCATAAAAAGATGACTTCATAAAGTTACCAAAAAAAAAAGAGTGCATTTTGGCGCCTTTTTCTGTTGCCCTAAACGGCAAAGTTCTCGCATGGGGGAATAAAAAGCATCCAGGGAAAAAGGAACCCCACTTAGTTCTGTATAGGGAAAGAACTCTTGGTTATTTTTTTCTTGCAGATAGGAATCGGATATTGTGGCCTACTTGTACTTGAAGCTTTCATACATTCCAGTGAACAGCATTGGATCGTTAATATCCTGCAGCACCTTGTCGATGGACATCACCTTCACCTCACCATCCTCAGTTATGATGTTGTCCACAAGGATCTTGATAAACACAAGGCAGTTTGGATAGATTATGTATTTCTTAAACTCAATGTTGCAACAGTAGGTAACATACAGGTATTGAATGTACCTCAGAAAACTACTTTCCTTGAGCAAGTTCCTGTTCTTGATGAGGTAGTTGAAGTAATTGATGTTGGATAGAGAATTAACAAACTCTATTTCAACCTCAAATCTGGATGGTGGCTTCATGTCTTGCACGGGCACATCAGCTGGTATTTCTGTAGACATTGTTCTTTTTTGTTTATATGTATACTTCTTTTTAAAGAATTTCTGGTTAAAGGTGATGTTTTTGGGTGTACTAGCCTGTTGTAATGGTTCCTGTATGTCTGTGTTAACAAACAAAAAAATATACTAGAGTTTTATACCTGGAAAAAAATAATAATAAAAATTGCAAATTCTCACTTACCGTAAACATCACGTGAACTTTATATGTTTACATCTTATAATTATTTCTTTTACTTTTAGTTTACTTGAAAAAGCAAAAGAGCAATACAAAATATTGTATTGTGTTCATGTAAACAGTCAACAGATACAATGACATCTAACTAACATCGTTTGGGTCTTGCAAACTGATTTTCTCAGTCCTTGGTAATTCAGCTTCAGGCCTCTAACATCTTTTACTATTCTTTGAAGATTCATCACGTGGCTGATTACCACTGCCGTTTGTCTCAAAAAAAAAAAAAAAATGTTAAGTAAAAAGAAAAATGATACAAACGACATGTAAGATAACACTTTATCTTCCTTTTTTATATTCTATGAAAAATAATACACCTACTGACCAGAAACATTGTCATCGAAAACATTTCAATTGAACATGTCACCACCTCAGACTACAAATAAAATTATTATTAGAACGGATATACATAGTGGAAGTAAAGTGCCAGCAAAAACACTCAAATTCACGGAGCTACTAACTATCTACACCCCACTGCTAACAATTCTTTCACTAACGATACACAACCTATACTTTTTTGAAACTGTTCACCTATCGGATACCAAATGGTTTAGAATGTTCTTTTACTATTCCAAGAAAAACATCATGAATTTACTCTTCATAAAGAAGGGACTCGTGTGGATATTTCCGTTGATTCTTATTAACAGATTCAACTCAAGTATGCCTAGCAGCGGTGCTTTCACGAGACTGTTCAAGGTTTTTGCTATTTGGTACTTAACCGTTGTTTCCATTCTACCATTTACAAAAATCCCTAGCATAACGGACATTTTGTTCTACTACTCAGGTGGTACCTGCACCTATGACGCGTTTGATAACGAAGTTGCCCTAAAAGATAAAGTCATTGTAAAAAGTTTAGGCCAGTGCAAAAAGCTAAAAGGCAAATGGGTCAATGGCCATGACTTGAGTGGCCACCTATTTTTTCTAAGTCTTATGTGCTGGGTTGTGGGCATGGAAGTATTTGAACTCAACGGGAAGTCTTATAACAAAAGCATTAGGGTTGGTAGCATAGTAAAAAAAGTCACCAATGCGTTGGCAGCTGTTTTATTGGCAATGTACGGATACAATATTGTGATTACTGTATTGAATGAATTCCACCAGTACTCTGAAGTTATAACCGGGTTTTCATGGGGCTACTTATCAGGATACTGGATATACAACGAGTATCTGTAGAGCATAATAAGCAGTAGAGAATAATTATGATGTATACATATATAAGACCGAACTTTAGGTTTATTCTTTTCTCCAGACATTCTTCGGAAGCTTTTGAAGTTTGTTGATATTTTTTTTTAAGAACTTGAAGTATAGCACAATACCAACAACAATTGAAACAAGGCTAACAAAGTAGTATCCATCTTTTTCTATGAACTCTTTTCCATTGGAGATTATCTTTATCGTATAGAAATCTATCATTTTCAGCACCAAGATCTTAGGCCAGGTACCTCCGAGATTGCTGAATGTGTTCAATAAAGTGATGTAAGTGCCACCGATTTTAGGATCCGCTATTTGTGTGTGGAAAGAACATATACTGACAAACTGCACTGTATTCATTAAGCTTGTTGATAAGTTGTGAACAACTACCATCATAAAGTACCACAGAGGTAACTTGGGTTCGTTTTTAGGATAAAAATAAACAACCATAATCCCTAAAATAGAGCCGAGCAGCAGTCTTCCTAAGTATCCCAGCAACCAAGCTGTTAAACATCCCTGCTCACCTAAAATCATTCTGAGCAATGGGTTTTGGAACTTTTTGGTGACTGTACTCTTATCCTTATTGGTTGTTTGAGATGACCATTTACCCACGTAATATCCGAAAAGCATTTCCAAGGGAAAGTTTACAAGAACAGATATCGCCAAATCTTCGCTCTTGAAGCCCTTGTCCAGAAGTCTCAGCTGTGTTGCAGAATCATTGCACTGGAAAGGAAACTTAGAAACCAAATGGATTATTATTAGGGTTTGCACATTTGGAAGCTTAATAATGTGTTTGAAGTTCTGGAAGATGGTTTTCAAAGAGTGATCCTCATTTTGAACTTTGGCAGTTGTGATACCGTCAGCATCCATAAACTTTTCATTTTCGTCCTTGAAAATCATTAAGGTCTTCTTCTGCTCATCTCTTTCCAAATCTCTGCTGAACCCAGCATCAGGGTTCATGTTTTCTTTTGTGAAGAGTACTATATACAAGGTGATCAATAAGTATGTTACAGAACACCACCTGAAATATTGCATCATTGAAATCTTTGAGTCAAAAAACTTTCCTGATCTGAGGTTCAAGAAAAGTGTAAAACTTGTGAAGTAACCTATGTTTAACCCCAGCGTTTGTGCTGTTGAAGCAAAAGTCAAACTCTCCTCACTTAAAATTTCCAAAGCCCATCCATCAACTGCAATGTCCTGGGTAGCACAACTAAAGATCAATGTTAAAAAGCAAAGAGTCAGCGCAGTCAAGTCAATCTTATCCACATCACCGCTTTCCAAACCCAGTATGGTTTTGCTCATACTCAAAAACAAAAATATAAAACTGATCAAAAACTGTAACGGGATAATCCAGGAACGTCTTCTACCTATATCTTTGCTATAAAAAGAGTCAATTATGGGGGACCACAAGATCTTGAAGGAGTATGGGTATGTGGCCATAGAAAAGATACCTATCTGCGTAAGACTTAAAGCTTTGCTGGTGGAATTGGGGTCTTTGCTGGCCGTAAGTGTTTTTAAGATGAAAGGCACTGATCCATAGGTCAGGCCACAAGGAAGCCCTTGAAGAGCATAAAGAAGGACTAAAAGATAAAATTGTGGTTTATCTTTTTTAGGCAAGGTCTTCATCTTGGTGATATGTTCTTTGGGTTGTTAAATGAAATTAATATCTGGAGGCTCTTTTTTTTTTTTCACTCTCGATTGTTGTTTTTTTTCTTTGTCAAAAGGAAGAGGTGTTCAAATAAACAAAATGAAGAAATTTAAAGCGTTTTTTTTTATTACCAGAAAATATAAAACAAACCATTTTTTTTTACCTATATGCTGTTAGATACAAAAACTTTCTTTATTAAACACAGAGCAGCTGACTGCTCAATGATTTTATTTATTTTAGAATATATAAATACAAATTTGATTTATTTACTAATACTTTGCGTAACCTTCTGAGCATGATAAAACAGTAATCAAAGATTATCAAAACCTAGTTGACTGGACTTCTTCATTATAAATTGCAAAAAGTTGCTCTTGAAAAAGGCGGTGATACTCAACATGATTGTTTATTGGTAGGTAGAAATGAAATTGATAATATTAAATTAGTATGTCTCTGTTCTTTCTAAGATAAATCTTGCTCTCACCCAGTCATCATCTTAATTGAGCAAACAGACTTGAATACACTTTTAACATTATCTCAATTGAAACTGATAACACTTTTTTTATTATAACATTCTAAGTTAATACTATTTCCTCAAATAATATAGTTCGTTTTTTTTATTTTTGTTTAAATTCATAGTTGAAAAATACTCTCTCACAAGTTTTTCAGTTTTTTTTTTTTTAATAACATCAAGTTTTAAAAGTTTCAATCGTATCACTCTTCCAATAATAAAAATCATCTTTAATATCTTTAAAACACCTCTCGTTCCAAACAAAATCTGTCAGTTTATTTTGTTTTCAGTTAACCTTTTTTCTCATATTTGTTTGAAAACTACAACAACTGTGATGATCTTCTTTCTGTTCTTATTCATTCAGGTGTTCCACAAATTCATCATTATTTTTGACATGCAGTGTTAGAGACTCCATAGAAGTTTTTTTTTGTTTTTGTTTTGATCATTTTCTTTTACTCTATACATTATTTGTCTTAAAAATTTTTATTCCGATGTCACTATACTTTTTCAGATTTATCTGAAGAAATACAAACGTGGTTCAAAAATATTTAATTTAGTTAGCACCTAAAACGGTTCTAACACCCTTGACGATAGTTTCTGGGTCTGGGAAAGCAAAGTCTTCTAATTCCTTGGCGTATGGGGTTGGAACATCAGCACCGGTGATTCTCATGATTGGGGCATCTAAGTAATCGAAACCTTCGGATTCCATAACTTGGGCAATGATTTCGGAACCAACACCAAATTGAGGGAAGGTAGATTCAACAGTAACCATGTGGTTGGTCTTCTTCAAGGAAGCTAAGATGGCATCGACATCTAGAGGTCTGATAGATCTCAAGTTAATAACATCAGCAGAAATACCGTATTGGTTTTCTAAGGTTTCAGCAGCAGCTAGGGCGAATTGAACGTTTCTGGAGTAGGTAATGATGGAGATATCAGAACCAGACTTTTCAGTGGTAGCTAAGTATGGAACGGTGTAATCGTGGTCTAAGACGTCTTCGGAGACATCGAAGCTTTCACCGTATAATAATTCGTGTTCCAAGAAAACAACTGGGTTTGGGTCTCTGATAGCAGCCTTTAATAAACCTCTGGCATCAGAAGCGGAGTAAGGAGACAAAACCTTTAGACCTGGAACAGAACCGTACCAAGCAGTGAAATCTTGAGAATGTTGAGCACCAACACCAACAGCGGCACCGTTTGGACCTCTGAAGACCATTTGACACTTTTGGGTACCACCAGACATGTAATAGGTCTTAGCAGCAGAGTTAACAACGTGATCGATGGCTTGCATGGAGAAGTTAAAGGACATGAATTCAACAATTGGCTTCAAACCCTTTAAAGCAGCACCAGTAGCTAAACCAGTGAAACCAATTTCAGTGATTGGAGTATCAACAACTCTTCTTTCACCGAATCTGTCTAGTAAACCCTTGGTGATCTTATAGGCACCGTTATATTGAGCAACTTCTTCACCAATAATGAAAACATCGTCATCTCTGTCCATTTCTTCAGCCATGGCACTGTTTAAAGCGTCTCTAACAGTTAACTTAGTAGAAGCTAATCTGGTAGCATTCTTTAAAGAAATGTTAGAGGTAAAAGATTTCTTGATAGTGGATAACATTATTTAAATAACTTCTATAGATAACTAATAGTGTTAAAATTTCTTTACGGTTTTTCCAATAATTTTACCTACTTTGTTTATCAGAAACCATTAACGATCAAGCAAGATGTGTTCGACAACGTACCTTAACGAGATATTTCATGTAGACACCAAAAAAAAAATAAAAAATAAAAAATAAAAAAAAATTTTTCTTTGCTTTTTTTTTTTCTTTTTTTCTCCCGGTGGGATTTTGTTGCAATATCAACAAGGGAGGGGGAGAAAAATGAATATTCGCTTCAGAGAAGTAGAGTAAAAAAAAAAAGAGCTGTGAAATGGTTAGTACAGACGGTTTAAAACGTGCAGCTGGTTCCATTTCCATTTAAATTAAAGTTATCCAAAACAGAAAGCAGTCGTTCACAATAATTTACAAATCTTCTTAGGACAGTTATGTTATTCACGTGCATGGCTCGTTGTTTAGTGTACCAATAGTCTCCAACATATCTAGGCATTATGCGCCTTTTTTGCGTGGTGAACCCGTCTCGCTATTTGTTTTCCGCGTTGGTGTAGCAGGCGTTTTTTCTTCACCATCATTTTTTTATACAATACCAACGGGCTAAGCAAATCAGAACTCGCCGATTTAAATTCTTTATCCAAAAAAAAACTTGATATTCAGGCAACGTTGCTTGTCTGAGGTTTTTTCTGTTTTTTTTGTTGCACTCAAAGTCAACAGGTAAAATTTGCTTTAAGTGAATTAGCCGATAATCCAGAAGCTTTGGTGAGTTAAAATAATATCTAAATAATTATATTTTTCCATGATTTGCATTTTTAAAAAATATAGGACAGATAGAAACGTGACCCCTCACTGTAGATCTTTGGCTGATAATTTTTTTTTTTATTATTTCTATATTTTTAAGAACATCTTGTGTATCAATGCTGCGGACGTTTTGCTAATATCTTATCACAGTTGTTTTTAACTCCGCCAGTGTGACCTAGCAAAATCAAAAGCATCTAGGTGTTTTTTTTTTTGGCGTATACATTTGTTAGACTATACACACAGAGAGCTGTTCACGTGCATGGAACCCCTGCATCAAAAAAAAAAACAAGCTGTGGGACCAATACCAAAGTTAATTCATAGCTCTACAACTGATGTTAAGTATCAACCTTTCAAATATTGAGTTTTTTTTTTTTTTTGGTTGAAAGATTGCCTTAGCAAAGATACCAACTATAAACTGTGACAATCTTGTGCATGTCGCTATTAAAAAAAAACCAAACATAGTTGCCGAGGGAAACAAAAAAGTGTGGAGCAAAAAAAAACGTACACCTTTTATTTATTTTTTTGAAAGCAGTGATAAGGTCAATTAGGGCCTATTTTTTATATGTTCTTTTTGCGCACAGAATAGCATTAAACGATACATTGATAGCAACACACAAGTCATCATTTTCACATGTCTATAGTCGGATGAATTTTTACACAGTTACTGACACAGAATATATACGAATTGTGTTTAAAACCTTAAGAGCAGTGAAAAATATCACAGGAATAACAAAAAAAAAAAATATTGTGGTTATATAACGACACCATACCAAATCATAAGTTTTATACCGACAATTAATAAATAAAACATACCAAAGACCACTAACTCATTATGAAAGTTGATGAGAAAATAACAAAGTTTCAAGAGGATAACTCCTTTGAGATTCCTTCTTTCTCATATGAGTATTTTGTTCCAAAGACTCTACAGGGTTCATACAACCTATATGAACGTATTGACAAGATGAACAAGGATTCCAATCCTTTGTTTATTGACATCACATGGAATGCAGGAGGAATAATCAATCCTTCCTCTTCCCAAAAAAAAAAGGAGATTTCCAAGTTTTCAGGAAAAATCATTCCAAAGACTCCCCAAACTAATGATATCATCGATACTACTCAGCAAGCTTTGAACCTGGATTCATGCATGCACATGACATGTACCAACATGACTATAAAGGAAATTGACTCTGCTTTGAAGAAGGCCTATAATTCTGGTTGCCAAAATATTTTGGCTCTGAGAGGTGATCCACCAAGAGAAACCAAGTCGGACAGTGAGTCTGCCGACAGTGGATCTGCGGAACCAGCAAAAAAGTATCCATTCAAGTATGCCATTGATTTGATCAAGTACATCAAAGAAAAGTATGGAGACCACTTCTGTATAGGGGTTGCTGCATACCCAGAAGGTCATCCTGAAGAAAAAGATTCTGACAAGTTGATTGACTTCTTAAAACAAAAAGTTGATCTAGGGGCTACTTTTATCATCACTCAAATGTTCTACAACTCCGATTTGTTTATAGAATGGTGCAAGAAAATCAGGGCTGCTGGTGTTCCGGAAACTGTTCACATAATTCCTGGGATCATGCCTATAACCTCTTATGATTCGTTCTTGAGAAGATGCAATTGGTGTCAAATTGATGTTCCTTCTGAACTAAATGAGATTTTGAAACCTGTCTCCCAAGATGATGAGGCCTTGAGAAACTTGGCTACAAATTATTTAGCCAAGATGTGCCTAAAGCTTTACAGATCAGGCTACGTTAAACATTTGCACTTTTATACGATGAACTTGGAAAAGGGGTCCTTTGTCATTTTAAGAGAGCTTGAACGTTTATTGGGTAAAAGAGTTCTGCCTCTGACTTCCGGTGTTATTGCTAACACCAATAAGGAAAATGAAATCCAACCTATCTTCTGGAGATCTAGACCATTTACTTATGTTGAAAGAAAGAAAAAAAGCAACAGAGATAAGTCCAGAAGACAATCAAGCTTCACAGGCGCGGAGAATAAGTTAAGTACTCCAGCACCAACATCTTCAGCTTCTGGAAGCTCCTCAGCTAGTGAGTTTTCAGACAATGACGATGAAGAAGATCTTGATGAAGTTGTCAATGAGCACAACTTTGACAGTGAGCTCATTGATGATGAATTTCCTAATGGTAGATTTGGTGACTCATCTTCTCCTGCTTTCGGTAACTTAGATTTGTCGCTAACTCAATTGATCAGACAGTCTGAGTCTAAATCTTTGAGTGTTTGGGGTACACCTACATCCATGAAAGAATTGGGTGAGCTGATCATCAACTACTTGAAGGGTGATTTAAGATCTTTGCCCTGGTGTGACACCTCTGTTGCTTTAGAAGCTAAACAATTACTGAGATTATTGATTTCTTTGAATCAAGGAGGAATCTTGACTGTTAACTCTCAGCCAAAGGCCAACGGTGTTCCGAGCTCTGACCCAATTTTGGGTTGGGGCCCTAGCTTAGGTTATGTCTACCAAAAGCAATACATTGAATTTTTGCTTCCTAAAAGAAAGTTGAAAGACTTTATGACCTTGATGAGTGAAAAAAGCACATCCACTTTCACATACTTAATCAGTGATTCCCAGGATGAAGTCTTCATCTACAAAGGTGATGATGGTCAAACAAGAATTATGGCATCTGATGTTTCCAAAAAGAGTGACATTGAAAAGTCTGCTGTTTTGCAAAAGTACAATGACCAATTGCCTGACTTTTGTAAGAGAATGCACTGCCAATGTTTCCATGGATGCACTAAGCCAACTTCTGTCACTTGGGGTTGTTTCCCTGGTAGAGAAATTGTCACCACTACTATTGTAGAAAAAAACTCTTTCTTGATGTGGAGAGATGAGTTGTTTGCCATTATCAAAGAATGGAAAAATAACTTTATCAGTATCAGTGAAAATCCTGTTTCCATCAAAAAAGAAAAATCAGCTAAAGCTAGCAGCAAGAATAAGCATTCCGAATCTGAAAAAGAACCAGCTGCAAAGAAACAAACGGTTTCTGAAGACGATTTGTCTGCTAAAACATCCCAAGCAGCAAGCTTTTTAGAAACTGTTTTGGACGACTACTTGTTAGTATCTTTGGTTGATAACGACTATGTAAGTCCCGGTGACTTATTATTATTCACTTTACTACAATTAGCTGATTAATCAAGAAGTTTCATCAATGCCAAACAATAAACCCACTTTTTGCATTTCAACTTGCATTACGAACCCAACACCCCCCTAAAAACAAAACATAAAAATTATACAGCATTAAACTGCACAAATTACTGGAATATTCCTAGTTTCAACAACTAGAGGCTTTTTTTTTATACATATATTATTTATTTATTTTTCATTTAAAAAAGAAAGTAAAAAAACTTATTAAAACATCAAACTTTATATACAGAGGGTTGATGACAACTTTTAGAATTAGTCTTCATCAGAAACAACAAATCATCTATTTGTGAGTTGGAGCAGTGCGAAATAGTTGATCTAGTTCTTTTTCCAATTCCGGATCTTCATTGGCAGCAGCAATTCTAAAGAAATCTTGATCAGATCTTGAATAGTATCTGATGGGCTCGCAGTCCCCTATGTTCATCAAATGCCCAGATTCCTTTATAATGTGATTGACGTTTTTTTCAGTGATTAAAATATAACGAATACCACTTTCTGGACAATCATAATTGCACTCTAACAAAACACGCTCTAAAATGCTCTTCAAACCTCTGGCACCGGTTTTGTTTGTTAAAGCCCACTTGGATATTTTCTTCAATGCCTTTCCAGTAAATCTCAACGTGATCCCTATCTTTTGGAACATGTACTCATATTGGTTTACAAAAGAGTTCTTAGGTTTTTTCAATATGTTAAATAAATCAGATTCCTGCAATGGTTCCAAAGCAGTCACAATAGGGACTCTTCCTATCATTTCTGGAATCAACCCAAAGACAACCAAGTCTTCGGGCTGCGCTAATGATAGTGTAGGGACGGAGCTGCCATCTGCATTGGTGAAGTACTCGTAATTTTTAATGCTATTGAATTCTTCTTCAGTCAAATGTGGATTGATTCTTCTATAAACAATCTTGTCCAAACCCACAAAGGCCCCTGATAAGATAAACAAAATATTTTCGGTGTTTATTGAGTAGTGCTCACGCATGGTCATTGGCGAATGAACCCCTGTTTTTCTCAATTGTCTATCAGCTTCTTTCGGGTCAACTGGTCTATCTAGGTAAAACTCAACTTGGTGGCCCTCTAAAAGCTTTAATAATGATTGCTGGACACCTTCACCAGAAACATCCTTACCACCATTTCCCTTTGATTTGTTCTTAGCCAATTTATCAACTTCATCAAGAACAACTATTCCTTTTTCAGAAAGACCTTTGTTGTAGTTACTGTTGATCAACAGTCTCTTTATGACTTCATGGACATCATCACCGGTGTACCCAGCTTGTGTCAACTGCGTACAATCACTAATGGAAATTGGAACATGCAAGTTTTTTGCCATTGTGCTGGTCAACATGGTTTTTCCTGAACCAGAGGGCCCTATAAGCATTATGTTAGATTTGCCCAATTGCAAACCGTAATCCGAATGTGCTAGTTTTTGTTCTTGTGACTGAATTCTTGACTTCATTGACTTCAAACCAATTTCGAACTCTTGGGTTAAATTAGGCAGAGATGAAGACTCAGCACCATCAGTGTCGTTTGTGGAAAAATCGTTCTTAGCTCTCTCTTTGGCTATGGCAAGCTTGTCTAGCTCGTTTTGGTATCTTGCTTTCAGCAAATCAAGTTGAGTGAGCTGTTGAATTTTATCTTCACGATCTTTGATCTTCAAATAATGATTATAAACACCCACACTCAGGATCTTTTTAGGCTTATCTTGCCCAATGATGTACTCGTCTAATCTTTGCTTTAAAACTTTTGGGACCGGAAGATTTTTTAGTTCATGGTAGTCCCTGATACTTAAATGTTTTACCGAGTTCAAAGTAACTCTGCGACTTTTGTGAAGCATTCTGTGGTTATTTACTCTATGGAATTTGCAGAGTAATTATCTATTGGGTATCTTATACGAAGGATTTAAATCTGAAGTTGAATTGTCAGCAAAAAAAAAAAAAAAATATGTCGTAACAGCGCGGAATAATTCACGATCTCCAGGACTTCAAACGTGATTTTTATATGAATAAAAAGTAAGTATTTTTTTTTTAAATGTCTAATCTTAAATGCCGACACTGTTCCATAATCTTGTTTAAAGATCATAGAGCAAAAAAATCAGCAAATATATCTACTGCTTTTAATAAATTCACTTTGTGTTCTGCTAGGAAATTTTTGAAACGGAAAAGATCTGTGCAGCTAGGGGTGGTTATCTGTCTCTTAAGGACATATTTGCTCTATTGCATAATCATCTATACGCACATACATTTTCTATTTGTAAAATAATTTCTAAAAGTTTTTAAAATGTACTAATACTTAGATATAAAGCCCTAATAAAAGTAGAACTGAAATCATCCACAAAAACAAGAATGTTTTCTCTGATTAGTCAGAACACGCTTTATTACCTTAATAAAGAACACATACATGCTTATTTGATATAAACGCTATATTCAGTCGTCTTACATACCCCTGACTTGACCTAAGCCAGTAATACACCACCTCCCAGCACAAAAGAAAGCATAATGGCAATGCTTGACACTTTGGCAACTGAATGTCTTGTACTTGTTAACTTCATCAAAAACCAAACTCTCAACAAAATTTACTGTTGATAAATAGCTCTGCTGGCGTAATGGCAACGCGTTTGACTTCTAATCAAGAGATTCTGGGTTCGACCCCCAGGTGGAGTGTATTATCATTTAACAGTTTATTTTTTTTTGCAATTTTGTACACGGCGCTACCAAATACAAAGTCATAAAATCTAATACAGGATTCTTTTTGAAAAAACATCAATTAAAGCTTATACTGCTCATGTTGAGCAAATTAAAAGAATAAATATATAGTAATAACAAAAGTGAGCTGTCTCATTTATGTCTGTTTTATTATTTTAAAAAAAAAAAAAAAACAATCATAACTTTGTCGATCTATGTGCAGGCCGAGACTTCTCATCTTCTTCTTTTTTGAGACATCAAAAGGTTTTGTTCTTCGATAGCCATCTACAACCTAGATTACTCAAAATCAGAACTCTTAACGTTTCTAGTCATTTGTGGTAAAGCAACTCTGATGTTGTCCAAATCTTTATTCATGTTGATACAACAACCTAATCTACTGGTTTCAGTCAAGCCATAGGCTAGATCCAACATATCATCTTCGTCGTCTGTAGGTTCCGGGATTTTATCGTAATAGGCAGGGTCAACTATGACATGGCAGGTGGAGCATGCACAAGAACCGCCACAGGCACCCTCCATGTCCAAGTTGTTTCCTTGAGCAATATCCAAGATGGAATCACCTTCACTGACTTCGTATTTCTTTTGAGATCCGTCTTTCAAAACAAAAGTTATGTGCAGTTCTTCGCCTTTTTTTGGAGCATGCAGATCGCCATGTTTGGCTACAATAGATGTGCTGAAAGCCTTCTTGGCGTATATGGTGTTTTGAACTTTGAAACCTTGAGTGGTTTTAAGTAAGAAATGTGTTTTGGTTAAAGCTCTGTACATGTTGGTTAATCCTGTTAATATATACAAAAAAAAAAAAAAGGCAATATTTGTATTCTTTGTTTGGTTTTGTGTACTAGTACTTGCTCATTAAGCCTTTAACCATGCAAGTTGTCTAAACAAAAATCTGATTGCTGTAATTCTATTTTTTTTTTTTTTTTTACATGACTTCTATTTGAAAAATTTCATAAGAAAAAAAAAAAGAAAAAGAAAAAAAATGGATTTAACTGTTTTAAGATGTTAACCACACACTAGCTCCGAACATAATCCGATTTAATCAATTGGCCTTCATGGGATAAATGCACAGACACATTACTAGCAAAAAGAAAAAGAAAAAAATAATTTTAAGCAAAATTGTTTCTCTTATATTATATATAGTGAACTTGCTTTGTTTTGGCTTCAGTTTTCAAACTTAGAACATTCTGTCCTCGTCCTCATTGTCTTGTTGTTCGCTGAACTTTGCAAATTCACTCAATGTCTTTGCTCTCATTAAACCAGCAGTCCAGAAAGACGAGTACGACCAGGATAAATCAGTAGCACCTCTCATCATACCTGTGTTACGGTCAAATTGCTCACTCATTGAGCCGTACTTTTGATTCAAATGCATTCTAACTTGCAAGATGTACAAATCAGCGAATCTGGAAAGAGCCCTCAAAGTCATTTCCCACAGGTTAGTTCCGTAAGGAATAGTGATGTTAATATCTTCTGTGAATGGGAACTTCAAGCTGGACAAATCAAAGATAGAGTTCCAAAAGTTTTCGGCTTCAACTGATGACGCTAACAAAATGACCAAATCTCTCTTAGCCAATAAATGATCCATAATAGTGTTGTAGACCAATAAACAGGAGTTAGATACAGCCAAAAACCAAGGGTGTCCTACAGAAGTACCATTACCATCGTAGATATCTTCTGGATATCTACCCATGCAGCAACCAATTGACAGCTGACTTTTTTTAAATTCGTTGTTGATTGGATAGATTTCAACAAAGCTCTTACCCAAGTGGTACAAGTTGTTCAACATTTTCAAATCTCTTGAGGAATATGGAATCTCAGTGTCATGCAAGTCATGCTCAAAAATGTAGTCATGTGTCAAGTTGGAACCAATGATAGTTGCAATGTCTAAACCAGATCTGTAGCCTTGAGACATAGGGTTTTCGACGTAGTAGCACTTGTCAGGTTGATCGTAGCCGGCGTCTTTCTCCATGAAGTTTAATATGTCTTCGTAAGTATCATGCAATTTGGCAATAAAAGCTTCATCTATGTCTAACTTTTCATGCAAGTCTTGGTCTTTCAAATACAAAGACAAAATTTCCTCACCTAATTTCACAGCCTTCAACTGACATAATGAAGTAAAGAAATGGTAACCTCTGACTTCTTCCCATAAGTCGACATTTTCCTCTTTCCAGTTGTTCATGATAAACTTCAAGTCAAATAAGATAAACTTGTTTATGAATTCAGCCTCGTTATCAAAGAAGATGTCGTACTTCAACAAATTATGTTTCTTAACTGTTGCAATTAATTGAGATACATTTATATCGTATTTCTTCAATAATTGCAAGAAATGCAAAGCAGCCATGGCTCTTATAGCAGGGCCGTCATTCTGTGGTCTACCCCATGGATCATCGTATCTTGTTTCGTCAAGTCTCCACTTAGGCTCACCAAGACCTTTCAAGTCACCGTCAGGTTTGTCACAACTGGATCCAGATAAGTTTGGTATCTGCATCAATGTGTAGTTGTGGTTGAAGTTTTTCAAACAAAATGTAATCAATTTGTACGACTTAAATGAGATGTGGTCCAAAAACGATTCTTTTTGAGTGTCACAATCAATGAAGTCTAATTGGACTTTCATCAAGTTTAAAATAGTCTTCATGATGATACCAGAGTCTCTAACCCAATCATAAAAGTAGTTTGGGTCTTCAGTGGATGGAGAGGCAAGAATTGACCCTTCTTTAATGAAGGAGTAGTTCAATTTCAAGATATTAAAATTGTTGTCAATAACATTGGAAAAAATCTTGGACTCGCAAACTTCCAATTCACCAGTGATCCAATCATCAATGTCGTAGTGGAAGTCAAGCAGTTCTTTGGTCAAAGATTCGATTTTTTTGAACTGTAAGTTTTCAGCTAAGTACTTTTTCAATGCTTCTTCCTTATTCCAACCCAGTTGGTTTGTGTGTAGTTTTAAGACGGTTCCAGGTGGTGGGGGGGAGGCAGTACCATCTATAGTAAGAAAGTCATTGAAAAGCTCAGTCAATTGAATATTGATAGTGTTGACAGCTGGCTCGCAACAAGGAGTCATTTCTTTTTCAGCAGTCATAACGGATTGTATTTGTGTTTTTTTAGGGTGGTAATTACAGTTTTTTAATAAAATTTTATATCAGCAATTATTTAATTATTATCTCGTATCTTCAAAAAATCAAAACAATGTATGAGTGAATGAATAGATAAGATGTAACAAAGTAAGATATTAATACTAAATAAAACAAGTACCGTTGGCTGGTTTACATACTTTTTTGTATTTGATATGATAAAGAAAACAGCAATTAATTA